>SNQJ01S0099017.1:0-38223 GCA_010110895.2 Picea sitchensis | reverse complement strand
CACTTTAATCATAAAGTTATCTTTTAATTTGCATCTCACAAATTAATTTGACTAAGACCCATATTCAGCAATTTCTCCCCCTTAGGCGCCTAGGGAAGAGAAACACTTGCCTTGGTACATTATTTTAATTAAAAATTTAACAGTTATGAGCCATCATTTGCACTGTTGGACACTCTTTCATTCTTACACAGCAAGTCTTCTACGTAACAGTAACCTACAGCAAAAACGCAACAGAATGCTCAGCAAACTGGTAAAATAGACATTAAATATGACATCGTATCTCACTGCTAAAAAACTATTTTTAGAAAATGAGAGAGGTTTTTGTAGTTAAGAGCGTTATAGAGAAACAAATCTCTCGATTTCTTGAAATTCATCTCCATCTGGCCGGAATACATGTCGCAAAAACATGTCTTAGATAGGAAATCACAAAAACCGAAAAATAGGGCTCAAATATTCCTTTGAATCTCCCAATCCATGACACATTTTACAAATATGATAGAGGTTTTTATTACTTTGTTTGTCCTCGATAAAAAACTCTCAGGAATTTTAAAAATTCCTCTCCAGTTGGTCATAAAATGATCTTTAAGTTGACCACTAAACTAGTAATTTGCGCAGTGCAACCTGTAGCATGTGTGCAGGAAAATCCATTGTGCAACAACATCCTATGTGCGAAAGTCCTCTGCGTGACGAAATCCACTATGCGACAAAATCCTATGTGTGACAACATCCTCTACGCGACATCATCCTCTGTGCGACGACATTCTCTGTGCGAAAACATCCTCTGAGCAACAACATCCTTTGCGCAGTGCGTAGTGAATTTTGCAGTGCGCAGTTGCAAATTGAAATGGGAATAAATAAATGATAAGATTCCTTTTGAAAATGGCCCTTGGAGATGTTAGATGATGCCAGGCATAAAAACAATGCGAGTGCTAACATGCATGACTTTGCGAAATTGTTGACAAACCTCTAACCTTAGCCATGAAAATCATGGTGCTAACACCTCCTTTATGGAAAACAATGATTTTTTTGGATTCAAGGAGAGTCCAAATTTTCTGCATTTCAAGAAAACCATTTTCAAATGATCATAGTGTTCTTTATCAAATTGTGAGAACATTGTTATATCATCTAAATAGATAACTACAAACTTGTCCTTCTCTCCAATAAATGCTATGTCCATCGCTCGCTGAAAGGTCACCCCTGCGTTCATAAATCCAAAGGGAATCTTAGCGTACATGAATGTACCACAAGGAGTGGTAAAGGTTGTCTTATCTCTATATTCTCGCAAGACAGAGATCTGATTGTAGCTAGAAAAGCCATCAATCATGGACATCCTAGATGCACATGTCACCCTCTGTAATATGTGCTCCATCTTGGGCAAAGGGTAATTATCCTTTTTAGAAATTCTGTTCAGATTCTGGAAATCGACACAAAGTCTGATATATATATTCTTTTTTATCACTGGGACCAAGTTGGCCACCCATTCAGAATACCTCAAAGGAATAATAATTTTAGCATCTAAAATCTTTTTTACCTCTTTCTCCATGACATGTAGCAACATAGGATTTATTTGCCTCAACTTTTGCCTGAAATGTTTGGTCTCTTCCTTTAATGGGATCTTGTGCTCTATAATGCTTGTGTCATAAGTTATGAGATCTTCATAAGTCTAAGAAAATATGTCAGCAAATTCTTTTAACAACTCAGTATATTCTTCCCTCTACTCTCTTGATAGGCTGCTTGACAACTTGACATATTTTGGATCCTTTTCTATACCCACATTGCACTCAGTTATATCAGCATCATCATTAGACACTTTCTCCTTTACTGCCACATAATTTATGTCAAATAATCTTTCCAAAGGAGCTAGTCCTTTTGGAATGTAATTGCTAGGAAACTGCACAATATGATGATTAGCAATTTTGTTAAGGAAAACATCAGAATGAGGAGGCTCCTCAAAACAATTAACAGACTATTTTGTGATTTCAAGAGGATTTTCAGGAGCATCAGTGAGCCGCAGAATGTTGGATCCCAAATCATTATCAAGAGAAAAAATAGGATGATTAGTGGGGTTTTCTTCATCACTAATAATGTAAGCTAGTTGCACTTCCCTGTAAAGTCTTCTATGCTCCACCCCCCGAACACGGGAATAGTAGCATATGATAGGTCCATCTGCAAGGTTCCCCCAAGTATTTTTATCCAGGATATTGACAAGAGCATGCCAAACTTGGGGGGAACATCAGCTACCACGATATCCATGACTACACTTTTCATGGGCAGCTGAAATAAATTCACACCCAGATCCTTAATGAACCCCAGACATTTCACTTTCCTAGAGTCAAAAGAATATAAGTCATGGTAGGTATTTGTGATTTCTAATCCAAATTCATCCATAACAGTTTTGGGCATGAGGTTGTGGAACGCTCCTGATTCCATCAAGCAATTATGCAACACCTTATCATGTATGTTCAATGATGTATAGAAGGGGGGAGATGAATCATATCTATATTCTATCAAAGGAACTAAGATAACTGTTGTTTTTTCATCTTGCAAATTTACTGAATCAGTGGCACTTGGAGAATATTCAGGCTGTAACATTTTGGAGAGATATTTTTTAAATTCTTCACTTTTAATCAATTCCAAAAAAAGGTACAGGGATCTTGATTTTTTGAATCTCATTCTCAAAACTGAAAGGAGATGAGGATTTCTGGATCTCTTTGGCTTCAGGGTTAGGATTTATCATCAATACTTGGGGAATTCAAGTTATTTTTCTTTGTTTCCAACTGTCACAGCCTTAGCATCATTTTCCTTTTGGGCTAGCTGATCAGAAGCATCAGTCTTTTCTTCATTCTTTTTTGATCACAGATTATATCTATGAGGGATTTCTTTTTCTTTCTCTCCCTTACTTAATTCGTTTATTTGAATTTCCATCAAGGATTTCTCATATTCAAATTGAGTCAAGTGAGGGGATGGTGATGTGTCACCCAAGCAATGAATCTCAGGATCAACTTCTTCCTCCTCTCCTTATTCATCAGCCACAAGGTTGTTCTGTAAAGGAGTTTGTATCTTTTGATCATCCCTATCTTTGTTTCTATGATCTCTTGGAAGGATATGGGGAGTATTATTTGGTCTCCTTAAGTTACCTCTATTATCAAAATTTTGAGTATTTCTATAGGTTTGTTTTCCTTCCAGTTTTAACTTCTCAATCTCAGTAGAAAGGGATTTTACTAATTTGGTGAGTTCATCTACTTGAGAATGGACAATAGGGGAATCAGAAGTTGAAGATTCATCTCTTTTTTTTCTCAGTCCTTATCAGATTTTCCCCTGAGGTTATCAGATGCCACTATGTTGGATTCTACCTCCAAGGCTACATCTTTCATATGAGCTAAGGAGGTTTCTCTTCTTTCTCTCAGTAGAAGGAAAAACTCGAGGTCAAAGGCACTGGCATAAGTGATATTTGCAGATGTTTCTGTAGGTTTTATCTCATCAGGGATCTTATTGTACATTTTGTTCAATCTTTTAGAGAAGTCAAAAACATACTCTCCCTCTTTCCTCTTTAGGGATCCAAATTATGTGATATAGTACAAAAAGTCCTTTTTGTCTCCCCAGTGTCTCAAAAAGGAATTGTATAATGCCTCAATCCCAGTAATGGATCCAAGGGTCAAGCCCCTAAACCACTTCCTAGCCTCACCAAAAAGGCTCTGGACAAAGACTCTCATCCACACATCCTCATTTTCAATGTTTTGATTGTCTGCATAACTGTAGAAAGCAACAAGATGTTCTTCAACAGTTATATCTTCTTCTCCTGTGAATTTAGGCATGTATTTTAAATGATCTCTAGAATGGACAGCATTGACTGGTTGAGGTAAGACAAGGGGGGCATATCTTGCATTCACTATGGCATCCATCTTATTTGCAGGGGGGTTAACACCTGCCATTGGATTTTGGACTCTTGGTGAACAAGGAGGAGAAGGAGACTTGACTGTGTGCAGTTTAGGAGAAAAAGAAATATATGAAGGGGAAAATTTAGTTTTCACAACAGAAGGTTGAGTTTTGGAAGAAGATGGTAAATTATGTAAAGGGGATGAGGTTTCCTCTTCTTTGGATGTAGAAATGTTAACAGGAGGAGGGGTAGCAAAGCCTAAAGTAGGAAAATCCTCAAGACTCTCAAGACTGAACCACTTTACAAAGTCAGGGGAATAAAGAATGTCAAAGCTTTATTCTTTCAAATTAGTATCAAAGGAGGAGTATTCAATAGGAAACTTTTCAAAATCAAGATTCTTAGATACTTCAGCAGAGGGTAAATAAGGATTATTTGATATAAAAACTAGAGTATTAAGAGTAGAATCAAGCAATTGACCAGAATCACTTGTAGCAGCAGCAGAAAAACTTTCTTCAGAAGATTTTCCCTTCTCGATTATCTTCTCTGGGTCAGCTTCGGGTGGAACCAAGGGTAGTTGTGGATTTGATCTCATATGTCTGCCTTTAGGCACTAGAGCTGAAACAATGGAGTCACCAGGTGCAAGCTGGAATCTTCAAGATACTAAGTTCCAATGCACCTCTGGAACTAGTAGGATTGTCGTTCAATCCCAGGGAAATGTCTTCAATCCGTTCCCCGACAACGACGGCAATAATTTTATCACTAGGAATCACCTTTAGATTACATGGAAGGTAAGACCAGTACCCATCAGGTTATGTGTAAATGAAAATGAGTTTTTTAGGGGTCAAATGGATAAGACTCAAAAATGATAATGTTCTAACTCAAAAATTTAGGCTAACATGCACGAGCAGTCAAGGTCTTGACTAAATTCAATAAGTAAGTGGGAGTAAATGTGAATAGAGGGAAGACTTTAGTGAGAAGAATGTAAAGGTTGTTGTAAACATCAGGTCTGCAAGAAACCTAAAGAAGAAAAAATCTAACACAAGATCTTCTTGAGTTCAAAGTTTAAGGACACCAAAGAAACATCATAATAATATTATAATCAAACATACATCATAATATCACCACAACCATTCATGTGAATCATTCAAGCATGAACATATCATCATCAGAGGCAAATAAGCTGGAATAAGAAAATTGATTTATATTAACCAAGAAGTATTGAATCAAGTAAATAACCAGTACACAGTAACTTTATCAAAATATTACAGTATAAGGAAGCCTAGATCAACCATTCGAACCTGCTAAAGAATTTAGACTACCTATTTATAACAAAAGGGTAGGTCATAGCTGGATGTACGAGATGGTCTTCTTTCCATGAAAATCTCTAAGAAGTTATTCCATATAACAACTTAACTAACAACTGTGCTATAAAAGGAGAAAATGTTGGTCACTCATCCAACCAATCTTTGAACAGACTTGATCTCCCTTTGATGCGCAACTCCTTACCTACCAAGTGACCTTTAGGGGCATGTAACTATCATCATGTTGTCAGTTGTTGTCTCTGCAATTCTCCACATCATCAGCTATTCATAAATATGCTAACTCGACTCTCCTTGATCCCAAGTATATGTTGGTAGAATCATTTGGTAGCGCACTTCGTAGTGCCTTTACCAGATTCCCTGTGATATTGTAGCACAGTCTCTAAAATAGGCAAGTTGAAAAGGTAACACCAAGCCTGTGTGTCTTCTGTGAAAAATTTAGCTTCTGTCAAAATTTCGGTAGCGCTCGCTTGTGTATCCTATGAAACTTTCGGTAGCGCCTGCATGTGTATCCTGTGAAACTTTTGGTAGCGCCCTCCTGTATAATCCACTCTTCTGTTAAAAATTCGACAGTGCCATCATAATTTGCAACACCTTCACTTGAACATTGACAGAATTGGTAGCAACCTCAGGTATTAGTAGTGCCATTAGTCTTAGGTGATTTGGCAGCATTATAGGTAGAAGACTGGTGAAACATCAAAAATAGACTATTTTGTAGTGCCATAGTGCTACGGAATGTCTGTGCTACTACTGTTGAAGGGATTAATTCTTTGTGAAAACCAAAAACTATGAACAGTAAGTAATAGAAGCATGTATAGGTGGTAGATGTAGTATTTCATCAATGGATTATCTTTGCAAAAAGGGACCATCTTCAAAAATAGAGCTCACCTTTCACCAGCTACTTCATCAACCTGACACTTCTTCTTGTAGAAGGAGGACTTCCCTTTGGCACAATAGGATTCTTCCCTTTAGTAGTGGCAGGCTTCTTCACTAGAGCTATTCTCTCCTTGGTTGTTGGTTTCTCCTTTTCAATAGAAGCTTCAACCAATACATTCAAATTCCTTTGAGCCATTTCATCTTGGAATAGCTGCAGTTCAACTTTGAGCTTTCTGTTCTGAGATTGAAAACCTTTATTTTGCCTATAGAGGTTATTGAGCTGCCTATGAAGAGGTTGGGCTCTTCTTTATGCAAATATTGCTAGATCAAGAGTGTGGTTGTATCCATCCATGAGCTCTTTCATATTAACCCTGTCAGACATGGCTTCTACTTTCAAATGAGCCACCTCCTTCCTAGCATCCCTAATTTTCCTGATTAATATTTCGAATGTTTGGCTACTAGGTGGAGTAATGATGTGAACAGTCTCAACAAGATTTTTAATGGATTCCTCTTCCTGTTGCACATAAATGTCTTCTTCTACCTCAATAGGCTTCTTAATTCCCTTTTCTTTCTTTTGCACAAGAATTTCTTCTTCTACCTCAACAGGCTTCTTAATGCCTTTTTCTTTCTGTTGCTTCTTCTTTAGGATGGATACCTTTGGTAGGACCTATCCTTCAACTGCCTCTTTAAGAGATTATGACCTTGTGAAAGGCCTTCAGACCTTGGTGATGACTGTTGAAGGAGATGAAGAGAAATGTAGCTTCTTCCCTTTCTTTGTTGTATTCTTGGTAGAGGAAGGGACCTCTTCTAACTCAGGTGCAGGAGGGGGTGAAAGGTTTCTCTGTGGAGAATGATAGGCCTCCTCCTCATTTTTTGAAACCTCCTTGATGGATTTTTGGTATTGAACAGGAACTTTGCTCTTTCTTTTCTTTCTAGTGCCTATTTGAGCAACATTGGTGGATGGAAAAGGGCTTCCTATCTGCGACTGAGGAGTAGCTGCTAGGTCCAACTTCATGTGGGAAGCAATAATTAAATTCTCCCATGAGATATCATTCTTATTTAGTTCTTCATAAACCAACATTATAATCAACCCATAATGAAAGATGTTGGTATCCACAACCTTTGACTTAGATTGAACCCTATCTGACATATTGCCTATGATCCTTAGCAAGTAGAAGGGAATGTTCATTTCAATGTTTCCAATAAAATGCAGCAGAAGCCTTATATGGTACTGGTATAGTGTATTGAACCTCCCTTCACATGTAAAGTACCTATGAATGATCCTCAATATTTTATCGAATTCCTCAACCAGATGATTTCTTGGCACCCCTTTGAAAATATTGTCAATTTGATATTTAGGCTTAAGGAAATCTTTGGCATAGGCTGCACCTAAGGCCATGGATTTAAACCATCTCTCACCAGTGAGAGGGATCCACGTAGCAGCTGAAATGGAGGTATCATACACCTCAAATTCTATATCTCCTACCTTGGTCTTCATGCCATCAAAATGTAAGGCAAAATGCCTTGTCACCTCAGGATGACCTCTTTGCATATTTTGGTAGAAGGAGAGGCATCCCACCATTCGAAAAACTTCTCTAGCCATGGGCTCTGCCTCAAATAGATGCATGTCTACAGGCTCAGTTCTAACCACATTACCTCCCTTGTGTGACTTCTTCTTCTGAGGAGTCTCCATAATTTAGGATCAATAAATTTACAGCTAGAGTGGTGATAACCAGGAGGTTCAAAGGGTCAGACCTCAAGTAAAGAATGCCTGCTCCTTTTCAAGAATTTCCTTAATTCAGACTGGTTGCTAGCTTAGGAAAGACTGACCTGTGAAAACCTCTCCCTTGAATGTATACAGATATGAATACTGAGGAAAAACATACAATGAAGGGGTACCCTGTGATTGTCTTTGAAAACTGGTCGAAACAACCCAACTCAACTGACAAAGGAGGTAAGGGAAAAAACAGTGTCATTTCAGTAGCGTCTCTGGGTAGCACACTACGCATGTAGAAGATAAGACTTTCTTGGACACTAAGAGCTCGGGAGAAATGGTGGGAAGGTGTATCAAAACAAATAACCAGGTTGTGGGATCTGTAGGTTTGATTGGAGGGAAAACTGAAATGATGGTGTGAAGAAAATATCACCTCCAACTATGCAGGCACGATGGCTACCAAAATCCCGAGTGCTAATTTCTCCTTGAAATTGATATGCAGAGGGGAAACAACATGAAATACTTGGAGAATAAAGACAAATAGAAGCTTCAGCAAGATCTCAGGAAAGTATCACGAGCAACTCAACCTTTGAATCCACCTGAGCATCGGATCTGGTAGCATTGTTGCCAACTGGTTGGAACTGGTAGTTTGTGTAGCGTAGCAGTTTGAGTTTTCAAAATTCGACAACCGTTAGCAAAGATCATAAATATGAAATCTCGAAAGCATATTTTAACCACCCTTGGAACTGAAAACAAGGAAGAGATGACATCAGCGCCATAACCACAAATCATGGTAAAAAATGATGGACAATGAATGTGCTATGGAAACTCCTGATGAGTTGGCAGTGCTCCCTTTAAAAAAATGATTAGGCCAATAAGCAATGTACAAAGGGGACAACAAGGCAAGGTTATGAGGGAATGAGTGAGGAAAGTGGTTAGTCAAGTCAATCTAATCGTGGAGTGAGTCGGTCCTAGTGTAAAGTCATGAAGGGGATCAAAAGATAGGTCATAAAAAATGGTCCTGAGTCAAATATTTGTGTGAGGATCAAAACACAAGTCATGACTTAAACCTTTATTTATAAAGGGAACCTAAACAAACACACTTTTAAGGGTATTAATCAAAAATTAAAATATAAGGGCTTAGGGAAAACAATAAAACTAAAGTCTAAAGACCCAAGGAAACTTAGTGTGATAACACTTCCCACCCTTATAATTGTTACCATGTCCTTTCTTTTTATTCCCTCCTGGTTGTTGGTTACCATTCGGGTTAGTCTACGACTGCACAGAATGTACATCTACCAACGAAGTCGGAGTGGAGGACACAGAAAAATCTGGCCCTCCTATAGACTGGTTTAGAGACAACTCTTTCAACTGGATTGTCACCAAGTCTACAGATTTCACATTGGCAGAGCCTACAATGTCCTCGGCATGAGGCCCGAGATTTTGTCTAAGGTCATATTTTGACCTCGGTGCATCTGGAAGAATATCATATAACATCCCAGACTAAGCATATACAATATCTAACTGTTGGGATTTAAAAATCGCTTCTTCCTTATATGTAACCTCGGATGTAGAAACATCCTTCGAAATATAAGGTTGTAGAGACTTAAGGAACCACTCTAGCAATAATTTTGAGGGTATGTAGGCCTTTATCAACCTCTTCCATCTACTCCACTCTTGGATTTGATCCGAGAAATGGGTGGCTTTGTCCTGATGGAAGGCCGACAAAAGTTCTATGCCATCATCATAATGAACCAGCAATTGGAAGTGGTTGAGGAAGACTAAAACCATCTAATTAAAAGTTTTATATGTCCCCCCTAGTAGCTCTATATAGCATTTCATGGTGACCCCCATGAGGGTGTGTTGAAGCATTCTTAAATGAATATAATAGTCATTAAGGGAGTTCGAAGAGCACCAAAGGTGAAAAGTAGTGATGTGATCACCAGGATCCTCACCAGTATTACCTTCGAATTTTGGAATATCTAAAGGAATATTGGTGGGGATGGGAGGCCATGTTAGATCATGACGCACACGTTCATTCATCAATCTAGACAAGTCTGGCAGATTGATTGTGGCTAGAAAAGGGAGATGGGGCTGCGACATCTAGCCCCAAGCGATCTGGAAAGATTTTTGTTGGGGAATCACAACCCATCCAGGGTTCCGGTATGCACCATGGCCCTGTCCGGGATTGTAATACCCTCCTCCAAAATGATTCATGATGGGTTGTTTGGGCACCATTCCAGTAGGAATGTTATGATGAGGGTTGTAAAAATTTCCCCCAGCTGGAGTGGCTCCAGGTTGGGGGTTTCTCAAGGTATGAAACTAACCTCCTGTGGGTGTGAATCTGGAGGATAAGGTGGATTCGTCATGCCAAACGTGTTGGTTGGAATCATTACATAGGAGGTAGGTGTAAAGGATGGATCGTAAGAAGTAGCTTGTCTGCCAGGTTAGTTACTCCATATAGGAGCATTAGGACTAGGATTAGACCCGAGGTAAAAAGGAGGAAGGCCTCCAACTGTAGGAGTCATTTGTGGGACATGAGCACCACACAATGAAAATGGACTATGTGGAGGAGCCATGCCCCCAAGTCCAATACTAGTATTTGGATTAGATGTTGGGATGGAGGATGAAAATTACGATGTGAAATTTGGCATACCATAATAAAAAGGGTTAGAGGCCATAGGGATGGACTGAATATTATAGCCTGGCGAGTAAAAAAGGGACCCAAAAGGGTTCGTGGCTATAGATTGAGTATCCACTGTAGGAAAAATAGGAGTGATGATAGGAACCTTCGACACTACAACCATTGTGGTTGAAGATGTTGAAGAAGTATCATTAACTATAGTGGGTATGAGAGTTGAAGGACTCCCAGTATATTTCTCACTCGATTCAGTACTCATCCTTGTATGATCACAAGTATGGTAAGTGGAGGTGTGTGTACCACATTTGATAAATTTATGCCTTTTAGAAGGTAAAGACTCAAGATGTGGTGGTAATCGTAACAAGCGGTGAGACTTGCGGGGAAGCTAGTCTGGCTCCAGATGACTCAAGACTCGAGATATAAAAAGAAAATCCTAAGGAAAACTATTAATCAAGGAGCACACCAAAATAAAATAAACAAAATGCCAATATGCACACAAATAGGATAAAGTGGCTAAAAAGGGCCTCCCTTCCTAAAGTAGGTATGCCTCACCCAATAGGGTCCTAAGACTCCCTACAAAAGATCAGAGGTATCAGAATCGGTTATAAGGGCCCTCGTCGGCTTAACAACCAGTCGGTCAGATCCCCCAAGAGAGATAATCCTCCATAAATGTTGTGTGTTGTCTGACCCTTATTTGACCCAGGGTGCTTGCAGAATAACCCCTGCAAGTAACCTATGTGGTACCTATGTCAAGCAACTAAGCAACCATGGTATAATTGATGCACAGGTGAATAGTCATAATTCAGGTCTAACGTATGGGCAGGGTAACAAAGCTCGAAACCTTGAAAGCACCACCTCTCACGGAGGTAAAGGTACTAGCAAGATCCCCATATACGAATAGATCCCAGAAATATATCTAATGCTAAGAAGGTATTGGGGGGATATCCCCTCAACCAACCTCACGCAACGTTGTGCTTAACTCTGGTGTAAGCGTAGCCTCTTGACGTCACCAACTATACAATGGATTTCACCACTCCCTTAGTCAAACACATATGTTGATTTAATAGCCTTGGAGAAGTTTACTCACAAAATCCTATTCCAAGGCTCTAAATCCTAAGCTAGTTTGTGCACCCTAGAAAATAAAATCATTTCTAATCAATTTTAAATTATCATAGTTTCTTTTAGTGGCCTTTCTTACTCAAAAAAGGTGTGGTCGTGAAACTAATAATGTTATGACTCAGCAAGTAAAATAAATGAATATGAATAAAATGCAAAGTCCTAACTTTAATTCCCAATAAATGATGAGCTTTTCAAAATGCAATTTTCAATTTAGTTTTGTAGTTCCAAATAAGATGCAATCTTTCTATACATGTACTAAGATCAATGATAAGGACCCAAAAGATCAAATGCAAACAATGCAAAATGCTTAATATTTTTGTATTTTCAATATAAAAGAATGAAAATGCAAGGAATGAACAACAACTTGATATAAATATTCTATTGTATGTAAATAGAGACAAACCAAGTAGGATATCAAGAAGCAAACACCCAACCTAATATGTAAGGACAATCAATGAAAAGGATGATGAGGAAGGCACCGCCCAAAAATTCAACCAAAGAAAGGTTTCCTATCATTCCATAGGCACTTAACAGTCATAACAGAGACCCAAGAAGACTCGACAGCCATCAAAACTTATCCAGCAAACATCAAACTCAACAACCAAGCAAAAAAGGATGATGTACGTGACTGTTCAGGAGAAAACCGTGTATATATGCCTCTTGTAGAAGGACAACATGCATATGTACGCGACTGTCAAGTAAAAACCCGCGTATATGTGTTAAAACATTACCAGGCTAAGGATAAGGCTAAGAAACTCAAACTCAAAATGAACAGAGGCTATCAAGCAATTAGACGACAAGAAACTCAATATAAACGAGAGAAATCAAAGGATAAAAACACTCCAAACCTCGAAAAGAATATTTTATCCCGAGTATAGTCGTCAATTGTTTTACGAGGAAATTCTCTCTATGGCATGGGGTAAACCACAATAGAGGGAAATGGTTGCATAAATCAACTCTAATCCCAGGTATGCTATATAAACAAATATGATAACAAGACAAGATAAAGATCCTACCTCGTCCAAACATTCGATGAAGTCCACTGTTGATCACTTGACTCAAAGCAATACACCTGCAAATTGTCCTCAACAACCAAGAAACACAAGAATATGGTGATAATATATAAAGTTAGCACATTCAATAGCATAATCCATCAACATTCATAACAAATATGCCCATGGAATAACAATTCAAATATTTGCAAGATATTAATTTGATGAGAAAAGAGTATTTTTATTAAAATGTAATCAACATAAGTGAATGAATTACAAACTTCTGTGTCGGCATGGTTTGGAACCAAGAAACTAAGTCCCTTCCAACTGGGCCTCCACCACTTCAATCCTCCACCAAAGGAAAGCTCATATAAGAGATACAATGAACTTCTCAATCAAGTAGGGAAGAGCTTGGGGGCTGAACAATGTGTTCAGACTTAAAAGGACAAAGGGATGCACACTCAATATGAAGTGAATAATTTCTCCAGAGTAACTTTTATCTCAAAGTTGAATTATTCTCCTCTTTTCCATAGCTTGGATATGGCCCATTTATAGCCTTCAAATGGAACTGAAGGGCCGAGTCACAATGTTTCCAGTATATGGAAGGTCAAGGATCATGGATCCCGTGATGTGACATGGAAACCCGATACTATTTTTTAATTTTGGGCACAAAACCCGATGTACATGGGTTGTGATGGTGCAACCTGCGTATACGCATGCTATATAATATTTAGGGTGCATATATGTGGAAAAATATAGTTTTTAGCTCTGGGATTTGCAAAAAGGAACTTCAAGTCTGCATAGGGAAATGGAAAAAGGCCTTCTAAGAAAATTTGCATAGGGTGAGGCAAATCTTGCTATAACACAAGGTGAGATCGATGCATTAAAATTGAATCATTGGTTGCAACAACTAGAATTTTATTTTAGCATTCACCATATCGATTAAGGGAAGAATATTTCATTGGTTAGATTGAAGTTATAGGGCCATGCTTTAACCTCGTGAGAAATCCACATAGCAACACTTAGGTTGGAGGGTGATCCTCTAGTAACTAGGTGGGAGGACTTCAAAACCCTCATCAAGTCTCAATTATACCCTATCGAGTATGTAGAGTACTAATGGATCTGGTGGCACTATTTCAGGCAGAGGCAAGGGGAGAGTGTACATGAGCACACCACTGAGTTTAGAAAGATGACCATCATGTTGGGTATCTCTCCTAAGAATCCAAATGTACTCCTAAAGTATGTAGGGGGTTTACACAGTCATCTACAAAAGCAAGTGATTCTCTTCAAGCCAAGGATAGTGGATGATGAATGTGTACAAGAACAATACATGGAAATCATAGGCCAAAATAAGGGGCAGGAAAGTGGTTTGAAGCAGAATGTTGATGCTTGAATCCGTCAAGACAGAAATGGAAACCTCACGAGGACATTAGGCCCCCTTAATTTTTAGAGAGGTGGTACTCCTCTTGAAATACAAGATATATCTATGATATCTTGGATTAGGAGAGTGCTAGGCAGCAAACCCTAAATATTTATTTCTTGAGATTATGAAATAAAATGGTTCTTCAATAACCTTAGTGCAATATTTATGTGTAGCAAAAGAAAATATTGAAGGAGGGCTTCAACATCAGAATTAAATTTTGATTAGCATCACACACAATATTCTTAACAATATAAAGGGAACCTAGAAAATCCCCATAAACTGAAGGTCAAAATAAAAAGAACTAGTTCACAACAGGAAGTAGATGAGACACATGCTTAGGAAGATGACTTATTATTTGATAACATGGACCTAGATGTGGATATTGAAAACATTACTTTTCCATATGTTGAAGTATCAGCTCGAGAAAATGTACATCATGTCTCTACACTCATGATCCATGATGAAACATTTTCTGATGAGGAGACATTTGTTGTACAAATTGAATCTTTTGATAAGGAGTCTAAAAAATTAGTTTTTGAAAGAACCACAAAAAGTAAGAGCGGTAAGCTATGGACCACCATTGACACGCAGGATATGTTACCTTCAAAATTATCATCCATTCATATAATTATAGGAGACGCCCTCGATATTTAAATCACACACATGGAAGAAGAGAATTCCCAGTTGAAAGAGTGAATCAAATAATTTGAGGCAACCCTCATGCCTCCACCTATTTTGTTTTCTCTTGTTGCATGATTCGTCCTAGAAATGGTATTCAAGAAAACCCAAAATCAAGTTCGAGGGTCAAAGGAATTTCCAGTTTAATCACGACCACCCGACATTTTGTTGAACAAAATATTAAGAACAGAATGTCATTAATTGTAGAACTATATGATATGGAAAAGAGTTTCGTTTCTCTTGGTTTAAGAATTCAAAACACCAAGGAATATTTTAATTCAGAGTTAAAAAATGATGAAGGGTTTTATATTAATGGAGTTGTTATGTTCAGAACTAGAGTTGCAGCAATGACAGAGTAGACGAGAAATCAGGAAAATCTACCTTCTCAAAGACGCATCAAACAATTGAAATCTTGTTGGATAGAACAAATTAATGTATTAAAAGGTATAATAACCTAATTGAATGACTTATCGAGGAGTAAAAATTAATCATATTTAAAAATGTTTGATTTGGATATCACCATAACTACCATTGAAGTCCCAGACCCTAATTATCTTTCAAACTCCATGCTCATGACTCGACAGGATTTTGAAGAGCATATTGAAGGATTAAAAAGGACATCCGCTGAAAAGTTTGACAATATGATGGAATTCACACATGATGACATTGACATTTGGTTTGTCGAATATACAAATAATAATGAATACATTGAAAATATATTACAAAATTTGTCCGTTGATCTTAGGTAAATTGAAAAGGAGTTGTTTAATATTAATATGAAACAAGAAGTAATTGTTGCTCCATTAAGGTACTTTATTCAAGAATGGTTAAATGCTACAATTGCCAAGATTTTTGAGATTCCATCAAAGAAATTTATGACCGGTAATCCAACCGCAACCAATAAGTATATAAAGGAAGCAGCAGTAAGAAGACAAAGTGAGAGATACCGTCATATGAATTCCATACTGACAACATTCTTCTTTCTTTATCTGTATTCATCCAGTTATTCTTTTTCTTTGAATATAAAATTTTAACTGAATCTTGATAACTTTCTCTTTGTCTTCTTTCCAGATTTTTTTGCTCGAAATTCACCCACCTTCTTCTCTCTTTGTTATACCTTCTTGTATATGTTTGTTTTATGGTCCGCGGGAGCCCCAATCCCAGTCCTTTGGAAAAACTCCTTTAAATTTCAAAGCATTGTAACAAACTTTATTATTTTTGAGAAATCCCAAGAGAACTAAATCGGGATCAATTTTGATTGTATTTAATAACTCTGAGTGTTGAGTATAAATTATTTGAAATTGATTCATCATAATGTTATTTTGAGATATGCAAGTATTTACTCTATAAAAGTTCTCTTATGCGTCTGGACCATCTTCTTTTATTTTAATGTGTGGTAAGAAATATTTATTTTCACTATGATGGATGTGAGAAAATTTTGTTTATTTTCAGCAATGGGTTATGTGTGAGGTTCTTGGTCCTTTCTCAGGAATTCTCTTAAAATAAATCTTTTATCTTTAAGCATTTTTTTATCTTTCTTTGAGCATATATATTGGAAAATATTAAGGTCCTATATCATTTCTATATCTAAAGTTATTAAAGAATACCATAAGCCAAAGAGGAGTACCACCTCTATAAAAACATAGGAGGATTCATATTCTCATGAGGTTGTTGTTTCAATCCTGACGGATTCAAGAATCAACATTTTTGGCGACCATACTGGGGAACGAACTAAAAGATTAGGATCTGGTTATGTATCATAGAATTACATGACTTTTCCTTAGGATAACCAGCCCCAGTTAGAAATTGGATTAAATAATCAACAAAGTATTCTTCATCAGTTATATAATATTCCAATAACAACAGTCGAAACGAGATAAGAATTAGAAAGGTCTTTGAAAACATTGTTTCAATAAGAAGAAAGAGAAATTCTTCGAAGACAAAGGAAAGATGAAAGACAAGACCGAAGAAACTAGAGACAAGATCGAAGAGCACTAGAACAAGGCCGGAATTGAAGCTACATAAATAACAAGGACCAATCACTAGAAGCAAAAGTAAGAAACTACATACTTCAGAAAGTGAAGAACATATTCTTGATGAAAAGGAGAAACTTTTGGACATGGAAGAAAAAAATGAAGAAAGGCGTGAAGAAATATGAAGAAAGACGTGAAGAGACATATGAAGAAAGATGGGATGAAAGAAGACGTGAAGAACGGTGAAGGTTCAAAAACCCTAGAAGAATAAGAGATTCTCCTCTTGACCTGTGAGGTGAATATCATGAGCTCCCAATCCTTCCTAAAGGTACTTTGAAATAATTTTCCATAGATTGAACAATTGTTGCTAAAAGACATGTTGATTTGTTCCTAGATGTTTGTGATTTTCATCTTATGGAATATGACGATGTAATGATAAGGTTGTTTCTCGAAACCTTATCAGGCCAAGCTTATGAATGGTATACAAAAACATGTTCTCGAAATCATGTTCTAGACTATGTTCACCCCGCCAATCATGTATCATACTCTTCTCACTAATTTCACTCATATTTGTTTAAATAAGAATGAAAGAATACGAAATTTCAATCTCAAATTCAATAAAACTCTGAATAAGATTCTTGAAGATAAAATTCCAAATGATCCAATGATACTTGTTTTTTATAAAAATTCCATGCCACCAAATGTAAATTTTTCTATCAGAACATCCCAAATGGATACCCTAGAGAAAGAAATGACTAAAGCCATGGAAATGGAGGAAATCATGATTGAAACAGGCATTGATCCTGACATAATCCTTGGAAAATTACAAAGGTAAATGGGTAATATAAATATTGATGGTCAAGGAGCCCCTAGTTCGAAAATAAATGAAGAGAAAAGGTCGTGACCAAGTCAAACTCGGGCCACTGGTGGAGGAGTTTTCAAGGGAACTATATCAGATGTGAAAATAGATCTTCTTGCAGCCCAAGAGACTAAGAAAAGGATCAAGATTGCATAGATGAATAGAACAATTAGACAAATGAAAAATGAAATAACCAGATTGAGAAGGAATGATAATTATATACCTAATCCAAGGATATCAGTCCAAGAACAAAGAAGGAACCCTCTGTAGAATTCCTGCAGAAACCCCGATAGATCTATAATTCTAGTTAAATTGAACACAAACAATTTGTTGATATTCAAGAGATGAGAGAAAAAAATTCTCCATAAATGGAGGTATATGATAAAATGAATATGCATGAGCAACCATCCTCAACAATAAGAGAGGAGGTGAATATAGAATTTCCAACATAGAATTCTAGTGCTTAAAAACTAGAGCCAGCTAAAATGATTGTCATAAGATAGGGGAGACCACATGAATTCATTCGACACTAAAGATACATCACACTCATTAATTTCCACAGAGTTGGTAGGTAAATTGTCCATGGCTCCTTAACTAGCGGTTCCAGCTCACTTAAGCACGACTAGAAATAGTTATTAATAATAGTAACGACATAAATCATTAATTAAGGTATAAATCTCTCACTCAAAGAGGTGTACATTTAATAATAGATGAGTTTTTACATGGGGATTTAAGGAATAAATCATGAATAAATCAAAGAAAATCAAGAATAAATCAGGAAAATCAAGAAAAATCAAGAAAAATCAGCAAACCCGGGGTTGAGTCTTGATCTAAGAGTACCCATTTCCTAAAATATAGGGATGAGGTGCTCTTCTTCTCTGTGGCCAAATTAGGTAAAATAAAGTGTAAATAAATGTATTAACCAATATCTAGGAGTCTAATATAGGTATAAACTAATTTAAGTTAGGGTTATTCTCCAACACCCTCCTTTAAGCCTAATTGTAATGACAAAGAATTTGAGTCCAGGCAACGGCCATTTACCCATTGCATAAAATATTCCCTCATGAAAGAGGAAAGAGGAAAACCTAATGGAAACCCCCAAAAAAAAGGAAAAAAATGTTGAGTGGCCAAAGTGACCTCAATTGTGCTTACTCCATGCATAGCTCTCAGTTTTGAAAATTTCTTTTTGGTGAAGGACTTGGTGAAGATGTTTGAAACCTCAGAGTGTGACTTTGGATATGACCCAAGTTTCATATAGAAATGTATGAGATAAGGTTAAGCTGACCCGAGGGCTTGAGGAGCCCCAAAAGCCTGTGATCTAGTCCTTCTTGTATCAACAGGATCACCGACTAGTTCACCCAGCATCTTACTTGGGGGTTTTCTCTGCGCAAGTTGGAAAATGAGTTGGAGAAACCATGACCTGCTCCTCATCCTTTGTATCAGACCAAAAAATCTTCTCTAATGGCTGCTCTGAAGTTCTCTAAGAAGTTCCTGACTCCTCCTCATCAGTGACAAAAAAGCGGTTCCTTGGCAGGGTCTTATGAAAAAATCATGCGGTACGATTTTTTTCTTCAAACTTCACACTTCGTGATAGAATGAAATTTTTAGTGTGAGATTCCAGAAATCTATATCCTTTTAAACCTTTGGGATATCCAACAAATATTCATTCAACACTTTGAGGCTCCAAATCCTTCTCTTATCTTGAATGTGAACCCATGCTTTCGTGAACCAAAATCACGGAAGTGCGGCTTTGGTTTCTTCTTGTTCAACATTCAAAGGAGTGGTGCCCAGCTTTTAGTGGAGACCTATGAGAAATCAGTTCTAAAATATGCTGCATTTAATGACTTCATCCCATATCTTGAGACTAATGATTATATTGGATCATACAATTTGTCATCTCTTTTAAGTACCGGTTTTTCCTCTCCACAACATCATTCCGCTGTGGTGTATATGGCACTATGTGTTATAGTTGTATCTTGAGTGAAAGAGGCATGAATGGGACCTTAATGTCACTGTGAATCAGCCTAAGTGGTGAATAATCTCTCTACAATTGCCTTCCCTTTGTCAAACTTTTTCTCACGGATGCTTGCAAGAATGCATCCTTGACATGCACCGCTTGTGAATTTAATAGGCAGCAATCAACCTGCCATGTTTTCCTTGTTGAGTTGATGCAAGTACTTATAGTTTAGATGGCCAAATATTTCATGCCATAACCTGCTGATATCATTAGATTGTGATATAAATACAGTTCTAATAGATTTAGGAACAAAGTGGGAGAAAAAAATACAAACAAGAACCGTGATATGCAATTCCATGTGCAAGTTGTAAGCCTATGGAAATGTCGGTAATCACTGCGGAGTGCGGAGTGAACTCCACCTTCCTTCAGAGCCAAAATGAGTGATTTGATATATTTGATAGATTTGTGGGCCAGTGAGGAACATGAAGCATTTATAAATGGTGGCATCTCCCAAAGTAAATTGGGAGATGGTGCTTTCTTCGATGGAGGAAAATTCATATTTTGATGCATCCATATGGTTTGATACACCTGAATCAACGATCCAAGATGATGGAGTGGATATGACAGCCATTAAAAAGCATTACCATCTCGTTCTCTCCCTCCTTTTCTGTTATCATCTTTCTTCTTGCATTTTCGGGCACCGTGAGATTGTCTTCTTTACCCAATTACTTTATACATCTCATTGATAGTCTTCCTCGTGCAATTTTATTGGGGATGAAAACCTTTGAAACAACTGCAAGTGTTCTTTTCCTTCTTATTCTTCACCCTTAGGCTCATAAGAGTTCTCCGAAGATTGTGCGAATCTCTCCTTGTAATTTAGGAAATTTACCTAGTTCCTTTTTTCTTGTATTTTCCATTGCTCTTTGGAGCATTAGTAGCCACACGTGATTGGTTCTTGGAAAGCTTGATGGAACCCATTTGGACTAACTTAGATTTCTCTTGAATCAATGCTGCAATGAGAATCATTCAATGGAGGCATTTCCATTTTTCCCGAGTCAATTTATATGCTTGAAAAAGATGACACAATCTGAATATTCAAGGCTAAGTTTGAGAGAATTGAAAGGATGAGTTGGTTGCTTTGCCCCATTGACTCACATGAATTGAACATTTCAGCGAGGAGGGATTTGAAGTTGGTGAATAATTCTTGCATGTTGCTAAAATGAATTTGACTTAGGGATATGAATTCATTGTCCGGTTGATGCACTCTCATTGCATCCTACTTGTCGAATAATCCTTCGATGATTCCCAACCACATCGGGAGTAGTGGCTCTGTTGACATGAAAGAGGAGATATCTGGGGGTATAGGAATATCATATCAATTGCTTCATCTAATTTATTGAAATACTTTATCTTCTCCGCTGTCATAGTCGGTTATTTCTATGTTCCCATTGTTACCCAGTAAATCCCTTTGCTTTGGAGGAGAAGAGAGATCTATGTCTTCCATTCAAAGTAATTGAATGGATTTAGAATGAAGTTTTGTGGGCTGAGAGATATTATCCATTTCTACTTGTTTCACCTCATTCTATACCTACAAATAAAACCATTTACAATCCACTAGATTCAATCTAGCTCTGATACCATGTAGAATTTCTTGCGAAACCTAGATAGATCTAGAATTCTAGTTAAATTGAACACACAAACAATTTGCTGATATTCAAAGAGATGAGAGAAAGTTTTGCTCCATAAATCAGAGAATTATATTAATAAAAATGAATATACATGAGAAAACATCCTCAAAATATATCAAATTTCCAACATAGAAATTCTAATGAAAAACTAGAATAAAATTTGAAATGGGTGTCATAAGCTAAGGGAGACCAAATAGTTCGACCTAGACTACTAAAGATACATGTCGCACACTCATTAATTTCCACAAGAGTTAAGTGATGGCATTAGCTCACTTAAGTTCCCTTGCTTGACAGAGAAGTAGTTCCAACTCACTTAGCTGACCGAAATAGTAGTTACTAATAATAGTAGCGGAAAAAATCATTAATTAAGGAATTAAATCTCTCACTCAAAGAGGAGGTCACATTCCCCAATAATAGATGAGTTTTTGCATGGGGGAGTTGGAATAAATGAATTATAAATCAAGAATAAATCAAGAGAAATCAAGAATAAATCAAGAAAATCAAGAAAATCAAGAAAATCAAAGAAGAAAATCAAGAAAAATCAAGAAAATCAAGAACCAGGAGTTGAGTCTTGATCTAAAATTAGCAGTTTTCCCTAAAATCTAGGGATGAGGCGCCCTTCTTCTCTATGTGGCCAAATTAGGTGATATAAAATGTAAATGAATGTATTAACCAAGATCTAGGAGTCTAATCTAGGTATAAACTAATGTAAGTTAGGATTATGCTCCAACACCCTCCTCAAGAGAAAAGAGTGAGGTTTGAAAATGTTGATAATCAACAAAGACAGAGGGTCCCCAGACAACCAATTCTGAATGCATCAGTTCTTGATGAACCATATATAGAACATATAGTTGAACAAGAAAATGATTATTTAACGAAATAAATTTTTGAACCTGCACATACGAACGGATGTGAGATGTCCATGTATATATTTGAAGAAGGAGAAGATGATCCTGACTCGCAAGAGAGCGTTTCCCAAACACGGGAATTTGTGAATAATTCCAAAATTAAAGATAATTCTAAAAAAGAAAAAGACAAAGACAAAGACAAAGTAAAAAAATAAAGAAAAGGAGAACGAGAGCAACAAAAATGTGATAAGTAGCACTAGAGCTAAGAAGAAACATCAAATATCAATCCCTCCCCAAATTAAATATAATGTTTTTGATGATTTGATTAATTTGAGGATTACTCCGCCTTTCACAGAAGTGGTGAAAATTCCCCAACAAAGGAAAAATATTATGAATTTGTTGGGTGGGCCAGTTGAAAGAATTGAAGCAGTTGTTGCAAGCCTAAAACAAAGTCAAAGCACATCAACAATCAAGTTGAGAGGCAAATTTCCACCCTTCTATATTTCGATAGAAAACCATGATGTTGCATTCAATAATTGTCTAGTTGATACTGGTGCGACAAACAATATCATGCCCTTGGTAGTAATGGAGGTGTTGGGTATGAGTTTCACTAGATACTATGAGACAAGTGAAATCATTTACGTTATAGATTCCAGACAAGTTCTATCCTATGGAGAGATTAAATATTTTTATGTCTAGATCATTGTTGCTCCTCATATTATTACAGTTTTCAATAGTGTGGTGGTGGAACTTCCTCTTGCATATGGAGTTGTCCTAGGAAGAGACTGGTCGTCCATGATCGATGGCTATATAATGAATGATGGAAGTTATATGATGTTACTGTATAAAGATGGAGCAATGATCAAGGTTCCTCATGAAACTAGGAGACCATTTTCTTTCAAAAATAAAGACAACGAGCTTATGGAATATTATATAGATGTTGGTATCGAAAACTATGTCATCCTGGATATGGAGAAAATTGAGGATATTGAAATTGAACACAATCATTTTGTGAGCTACTCAAGGATGTCATTCATTGGAGCTTGTTCAAGCTAGGGAAGTGGAGTTGGAATTGTTCTTAAAAGCCCCAAAAAGATTGTGTACCCACATGCTATCAGACTTGAGTTTTATGACACAAATAATGAAGAAGAATATGAGGCTTTGATTCAAGGAATGATCCTTACACGAGAAATGAAGATCGAATATTTGATCATAACTAGTGACTCTGAGTTAGTAACAAATCAAGTTACTCATAAATATAATATTAAGAAGGAAAGGATTAAATTATATTTCAAAAGAGTAAATGAATCAATGGAGTCCTTTTGTTCTTTTAATATTTATTTCGTTCCAAAGGATAAAAATCCGAAGGCAGATTCGTTAGCATTGGAGACTTCACTGTCAAACCCAGATGTTGTCCAGAGTGAAACATATTTTCAGGTAAAAAGGGTATTCAACCTCTTGTACCTGATAATCAGGAGTATCTTCAAGTATTTAAAAATGATGAAGACCTAGAAAATTTTCTAGTAAATGAAAATGAATATGAAGATAATGACATTATTATTGTGCCAAAGAATTATGTCCAATACGAATCTCTTTTCACAAGAGATGATCATGCCAAACATCTCCTGGAAGAAGTATCAGTTCGAAAAGTCCAAGAAACGAGAAAAAACAATATTGGGAAGTATAGTTCCCCAAAGTAAATTAACTTGGGATTTGATTGTACAGTCGATGAATTTGATCAATATGTTGCATTCTTTAAAGAAGATCTTGATGTTTTCGCATGGAGTTATGATGATTTAAAGGCATATGATAAAACAATATTCTAGCACATCATCTCATTAAGAGAAGGAGAAAAACATGTTAAGCAGAAGATAAGGATGATGAACCCCAAGTTGAAACCACTGGTGAATATTGAGTTGGAGAAGTTTAAGAAAGCTCGAATATTATATCCCATCAGACATTCTAATTGGATTTCTAATCTGGTGGTTGTGAGAAAGAAGAACGGGGAGATTTGGATTTGTGTGGATTTTAGGGATATTAATAAATCAAGTATAAAATATAATTGCCCTCTGCCTAACATGAAATTCCTTATCCAACAAGTCACTGTATCTTCTTGTATTTCCATGTTAAATGGTTTTTCTGGATATAATCAAGTTTTGGTTGTGGAGGAAGACAAAGAAAATACAACTTTCATAATGTCATGGGAAAAATATGCATATGCTTGGATGCCCTTTGGTCTAAAGAATGTTGGGGCTACATTTGAGAGGGATATGGATCATGCCTTTGAGGGTTTGATAGGAAAATTCATGGTGTACTACCAAGATGATTTGACAATCCATTCAAAGATAAGAAATGAGCACCTTCATCATCTGAGGAAAGTTTTTGGAAGATGTAGATTATATGGAGTTTCTTTGAATCCAAAGAAATGTTTGTTCGTTGTGACTGAAGGAAAATTATTGGGGAATATTGTGTGCAAAGAAGGAATTTATATTGAACTAGAGAGGGTTAAAGCTATAAATGAACTCAACCCTCCATCATCCAAGAAAGGATTCCAGTCATTTTTTGGAAAAATCAATTTGGTACGAAGATTTGTCCCTAATTATGCAAGTACTGTGAAATTGATCAACTCATTGTTGAAAAAGGATCAAAGGTTCAAATGTACTTCGGATACACTGGAAGCCTTTAGTAACATCAAAAAGGAAATCACTACATCCCCAATCCTCATTAGTCCAAACTTCCAAAGAGACTTCTTCATTTATTCATTTGCAACAGAAATTGTTGTGGCATCTTCTCTAACTCAAATAAATGCCAAGGGTGAAGAACTACCAATTAGTTTCATAAGAAAGACCCTTCATGATTATGAATTAAAATATTCAGAATTGGAGAAACAATCCATGTCTCTTGTAAGGGAATTAGCACACTTTCGGACTTACATATTAAATTCTCGTGTCATTGCATATGTTCCAGCCTCTCCTCTTAATATTCTTTTAAATAACCAATTGAGAGAAGGGAAATGAGAAAATTGGTTGGCGAAGATTCAAGAGTATGACATTGAAATTAAAGCTTTAAAATCAGTCAAAGGGAAAGGGTTGTGCAAGCTAATTGCACACGATGATGCTTTGAATGGAGTAGTTTTGGTTTCAATTAGAAAACCTATATCTCATTTTGAATGGTATAAATATATTGTGTTTTATTTAAAGTCTGTACAATTCCCTATCACCATGACCCCAAAAGAAAGAAGAGCATTCAATATGAAATCAAATCAGTATGTATTTATTTTTGATGTCTTATTCAGGAGGAATTATGAAGGCATATTGTTAAGGTGTGTTGATGAAAAGAGAGTTCAAGAATTAATGCAAGAATTTCATGGAGGTATATGTGGGGGGCATTTTGTGCCTACTGCTACAGCGCATAAAATAATAAGAGCTGGATTTTATTGACCATCGATTTTCAAGGACTCATTTTCTACAGTGATAAAATGCATATCCTTTCAACAATATTTAGGGAATATGAAAAGATATGCAATGTCATTACAACCCATATAACTATAACAACCATTCGCCCAATGGGGACTGGATGTCATCGGACCAATAAATCCAAAATCAAGCAAAGGGCATATATACATCCTCACTGCTACATATTATTTCACGAAGTGGCAAGAAGTGGTATCATTAAAAAGGGTTGACTCTGAACAATTGATTAATTTTCTCAAAGATACTATATTGTCAATATTTGGTGTTCCAGAGAAGTTCATTACTAACAATGGTTCAATTTTTATTGGGTCAAAATTTACAGAATTTTGTGGATAATATGGCATCATCATGGGACAATCATCAAACTATTATCCAAAAGGGAATGGTCTTGTTGAATCTAAAAATAAGACACTCATTCATATTTTAAAGAAAACTATTGATCAGAATTAAAAAAAAAAATTGGCATTTGAAATTGACGGATGCTTTGTGGGAAAGTATAATGACTCCAAAGGAGAGAACTGGGATGTCTCCATATATGTTGGTCTACAAGAAAGAAGAAAAAATGCCAATCAATCTCGAACAAAATTCCTTGACTTATGCAGTTAACAGAGAAGACATTGAAGATATTACTCCTATGCAACAAAGATTAAATCAACTATTGAGATTGGAAGAAGAATGAAGTGAAGCTTTGCATAGAACATCCCAGAGGCAACAAAGTGTCAAAAAATATTTTGATCAGAGTGTAACGGTAAAAATGTTTCTAAAGGGTGAATTGGTCTTACTCTGGAACAAACCTAAGGTTAAATCATCAATTCATACAAATTTTTAAGCACTATGGATCGGGTCATACAACATTGAAAAAATCTTGGGTTTCAATTCATATGTGTTCAAAGATATGAAGGGGGAAATGCTAATATTTCCTGTTAATGGGAGACACCTGAAAAGATTTTTCGCATGAAATTTATCTTCTCCTTGTACATAGTTTTATTTTATTTTGTACATCCTTACTATTTCTAATTAATATCCCAAAGGATAAAAAATACGGTCATGAAGATTTTGGATCCTTGACAACCCGCAGGGGGTTATCATCCCATCGTTGGAGCCAGTTGTTGAAACCCTTTCGAGATTTTATTTTTCCCTTACATTATTCTATTTTCCCACCTATTTTAATACCCTCTATTCCCCCCCTTCTATATTTTCCCTTTTCCCATTTTCTTTGTATCCCTTTTTTTTTCCCTTTCTTGGTTACTATACTTAGACATTTTCATATTCATGGACCTTCGAACTCGCGAACTGTCACACTTGCATTCTCATCCATTCACTTATGCTTAAGTCTTCTCAACACTCAGAATCATTTTTTATCTATTACTTTCGAACTTTTGAACCTGTGGACCTGTGTGATACACTTCCACTCTCTCCATTGTTCGCCCAACACTTTTGTGTTTCTTAGCCATTTCATACTTTCATACTTTCAGACTTGGGGACCTTCATACTCGCATATCTTCCTTTTCATACGATTCTCCAACCCCGATGCTCCGTTATTACCCGTCTCTTCACATTGTTCGATGTCACATTTATTGTATCCCTATGTACCCAACTACTAAATTTATTGTTGAGGTGGTCGTTAATTATTAATGTTGTTACCAAGGCTATCAATAGTTATTTTTAGTTAATTTTTCCATAAAATAAATCTAACTCAAGTTCATTTCACTGTTCAAAATAATAGCTTAAAAAGCGTTGGCAAGATTTGTTGGGACATCCATGAGAAAATAACTATTCTGTGGAGATACCCTCAACCTCTTTGCTAGAGAAGATCAAAATTATCATTGGTCGTGCTCCTACTAGTATTATTCGAAATTGTTGGATACAGAAAACACTAAAGTATGGATGTCACGAATAGTTCTTGTTGGTTGTGTTCTAGAAGTATTTGAGTGCAAGGATGTCGTCACCTAGTGTGTCGATAAACTCATTCAAAATAGAAGAGTTATTTCATTGCATAATAGTTCTCATATCTCGTTAGCACCTTCAATATTTAGAGAAATGTTGAAATTACCAGAGTCGAATTTGGTCTACAAAGGAGAGGAAGCGAGAAACTTTCTAAAAAGACAGAATAATGGATTGGAGCTTCTCCAAGAATATTTGTATGACCCTGCCACAATGCCTAAAGACATATCAAGAATTCGGGTGAGTTATTTAAAGGATCCCTATAAGGAAATTGCATGGTTATTTACTTGAATTGTTGGCCAGGATTCTATAGAAATAATTCCTCGGCTGGAATTAAACATATTACATTTCATTGTGCATGAAAATGCTATCTTCAATTGGGAGAAGATAATATCATATGAAATCACTGCAAAGATATGTAATTTCAAGTCTGATAAAATATTTTGCATGTCATCTTATTTGATATTTTCCATTACATATTGTCATACTTTTGAGGGCTTAAACATTTCCCAGAGAATTAAAATAAAAGTTTCCCTGTAACTATGTGGTACCAAGATTTATCTAAGTAAAGGGTCGGCCATCATTTTTATGAGGTGTATTCATATTTCGTATCTAAATTCAAGAAATTATTATTTGGGGAAGACACTTCCCAGTTGTCATTGGAAGACACATCTTTTCTAAAGGGAAGAGAAGTTCTAGAAAAAATAGAAAATTATAATATTATCAGGGTTTTATGCTTTGTTGAGAAACACATTTTCCTTCCCTATTATATATTTGACAAACTTTTTGTCATTGAAATAGCCCGGAAACACAAATTTTGGTTTCATATATTGTCTCAGAAAAGGAAAAAGCAGTTCATACCTCTTCCATGGAAAGTTGGTGAAATTCTTCTTCGGGGAATTTCCAAAATTGATGAATATGTTGCTTATTTTGAGAACTCCAACCTAAAATTTTCAGAATAAATCAAGGGTTTCGACCCAAACCACTTTTTTCATAATCACTTTCTTTCATTTGGGCTTGGCCCTACATTTTTAAAATCATCCATTAGTAAAGAAGAAGAAAATGACAGCCACCATCCTAGTGACCAAGAAGCCAACATAAATTCGGAAGACATAGAAATTGTCATAAGCACAATAGAGCATTATAAATAAATAGGTATACCATCGAATGAAAAAAGTGCTCAATCACCAGCTGACTCTAGAAGGAGTGCCTTGACAAAGGAAAATCCACTACCAGAAATATCACATGCGAGAAAAATCCATAGAACTAATTCTTGGGATGATGAAGACAGGAACCCTCCTAAAGGGAACCTAGAAAATCCCCATAAACAGAAGGTCAAAAGAAAAAGAACCATTTCACAACAGGAAGTAGATGAGACGCATACTCAAGAAGATGACTTATTATTGGATAAAATGGAGCTAGATGTGATACTGAAAACATTACTTTTCCAGATGTTGAAGTATCAACTCGAGAAAATGTACAGTCTATCCCTGCACTCATGATCCATGATGAAACATTTTCTAATGAGGAGACATTTGTTGTACAGAATTCATCTTTTGATAAGGAGTTTAAAAAATTATTTTTTGAAATAAACACAAAAAGTAAGAGCGGTAAGCTACAGACCACCATTGACACATGGGATATGTTACCTTCAAAATTATCATCCATTCATAAATTTACAGGAGATTCCCTCGATATTTCAATCACACACATGGAAGAAGAGAACGCCCAGTTGAAAGAGAGAATCAAATAATTAGAGGAAACCCTCATGCCTCCACCTATTCTGGCTTCTCATGTTACCATGATTCATCTTGGAAAGGGTATTAAAGAAAACCTAGAATCAAGTTTGAGGGTCAAATGAATTTCCATTTTAATCGTGTCCACCTGGCATTTTGTTGAACCAAATATTAAGAAGAGAATGTCATTAATTGTAGAACTATGGGATATGGAAAAGATTTTCGCTTCTCTTGGTTTAAGAATTCAAAACACCAAGGAATATTTAAATTCAGACTTAAAAAACGATGAAGGGTTCTATATTGATGGAGTTTTTATGTTCACAACTAGAGTTGCGGCAATGATAGAGCAGACGCAAAAGTGGGAAAATCTACCTTCTCTGAGTTGCATCAAACAATTGAAATATTGTTGGATAAAACAAATTAATCTATTAAAAGGTCTAATATCCCAATTGATTGACTTATCGAGGAAAAATAAAGCATATTTAAATATATTTGATTTGGACATTGCTGGAACTACCATTGAAGTCGTAGACCCTAAGTATATTTCAAATGCCATGTCCATGACTCGACAGGCTTTTGAAGAGCAGATTGAAGGATTAAAAAGGACATCGGCTCAAACATTCTACAATATGATGGAATTCACACATGATGACATTAACATATGTCTTGTTGAATATACAAATAAGAATGAAGACATTGAAAATATATTACAAAATTTGTCCCATGATCTTAGGGAAATTGAAAAGGAGATGTTTAAAATTAAGATAAAACAAGAAGTAATTGTTTCTCCATTAAGGGGATTTATTCAAGAATGGTTAAATGCTTCAATCGCCAAGATTTCTAAGATTCCAGCAGAGAACGTTATGACTGGTAATCCAACCGCAACCAATAAGAATATAAAGGAAGAAGAAACAAGTAGATAAAGTGAGAGATTCCATCATAGTAAGTCCATATTGATCACATTCTTCTTTCTTTATCAGTATTCATCTAGTTATTCTTCTTCTTTGAATAGAAAAGTTTAACCGAATTTTGATAACTTTATCTTTTTCTTCTTCCTAGATTATGTTTCTTGACATTCACCCACCTTCTTGTATATGTTTGATGTATGGTCTACATGATCCCCAATCCCATTCCTTTGGACACACACCTTTAAATTTCAAAGCATTGTAAGAGACTTTATTATTTTTTTGAAATCCCAAGAGAACTAAATCTGGATCAATTTTAAATGTATTTTATAACTCTGAGCATTGAGTATAAAGTATTTGAAATTTATTCATCATAATCTTGTTTTGAGCTATGCAAGTATTTACTCTACAAAAGTTCTCTTATGTGTCTCGACCATCTGCTTTTATTTTTATGTGTGATCAGAAATTTGTATTTTCACTATGATGGATGTGAGGAAATTGTGTTTATTTTCTGCAATGTTTGTTGTGTGAGGTTCTTGGTCCTTTCTCAGGAATTCTCTTAAAATAATTATTTTGTCTTTAAGCATTTTTTATCTTTCTTTGAGCATATAGATTGGACCATATTAAGGTCCTATATCATTTCTAGATCTAAAGTTGTTAAAGAATACTATAAGCCAAAGAGGAGTATTGCCTCTATAAAAATGCAGGAGGATCCATATCCTCCTGAGGTTTTCGTTTCGATCCTAATGGATTCAAGCATCAACAACATATTTTTTGTTAGATTAAAAAAAAAACATAAATACACATTTCTAGAAAAAGGACTATAAAAATTTATACTTTTTTTATTCTTAAGGCCACCGGTCATGTTCTTCCTAGTTTACTGTGATATCTACTACTCAGATCAATTTTTTGAGTGCATAACTAGATTCCTTTCCCTCAGATATTTCCAATTAATATTCTTTTGCTTAATTCCGAGCTCGGAGAAAAAATTTATGCCCTTCCAAAATTTCTAGTCATTTTCCCTTCTACAAAGGTATTTCAAGATGATGTTACCTCCATGTGGACCCCTTCCACATGTGTTGGATGACGTGAAATATGGTTTGGCTCCTGACATGGCCACTGGACCACCAAGCTCAACTTCTATCCAAATCCCATCAATAGACTTYAGTACTACACGTCCCGCTGATCCATCAGGGCACTGGCCACCACACTCAAGTTATATCCAACTCCTATCAATATKCTCTGGTTCATAATGGCCCACCAGGTCACTGGTATGTCAACAAGGAAAATAGGCTTGGAAACTTTTGGGGGGTCCTATTTTGGCCACTAGATTACCAGGCCACGAGGGCACTGACCCAGCAAGCTCAATTTCTATCCAAAATTTTGTATTGTAAAAGGACCCCATAAGGTTCCACGACTTTCTTTTCACACAAAAATAATAAGGAATCATCTTAATTTTATAAATTGTTCATCCAAACCTTCAATGCATGCATGTGGGATAGAGAAAAGTGTTGGATCATGTTGTCATTGATTTCAAAGGAACAATGTCTTGTCATAGTATATTGATGTAGTGATTGATGGATCATGTATTGACCTTGATTGATGGATCATGTATTGTCCTTGATGTAAATGGATCGATGTCAAGAGGAGTCATAGTCATATGTGTTAGCACTGAAAGTCACACTTTGACTGCTAAAGTGTAAGCTCAGCACCCATCAGAATGTAAAAGATAATTTTGGTTTTGAATAGGTGGATCAGCAAGATGGAGAAAGAAAGGGAGAGGACAGCAAACTACAGATCATTAGGCTACACCAATGGGCAATGGAGTCACAAACATCCTACTCATCGAAGGCAAAAAAGTTGCTCAACAGAAACAAATATTATATGTTGATGGGTGGAAGAATGAAGAAGGAAAACATAAGATAGAATGTTCACTAAATATATATCCTCTCAATTTAATGAATCAACAAATACTTGAATATAAACAATTATTGATGGGAAAAATACAACAGATCCTCTGTTGCTTAAGGATCCATAAATCATTGACAGCCTTTGATCCTCAAATCTGCAATATATTCAAATAATAAGAAATATAAACAAAAGAGTTACAATCTGAAATCACAACTCTCATGAGTCTCCAATAGAAGTAATGCTTACAATCATAAAATTCCCACAGGCTTACAAATGAACACACACAGGAAAATTGCCTACTCCTACTCTCTCTAGCCTCTCTTGGCTCATCAAACCCCATATCCAGGAGATATCTCCTTCCTTAAATAGAAAATAGCATCCAAATAACCTTAAGAGGTTGAATCCCATCTCCTCCATTGGATTCTAAGCCTTGGAGATAGGTAGCAATAATCAAAGAGACAAAAATCCAACAAACTACTAATTTTCAGGAATTTGTTGGAAGTCATTAATAAATTGTTTCCACCTCATTGAATGAGGCCTTTGATGGAGATAAATCCCAGTTGCAGGTGTCCCTTGACATCTAACTAATCCTTGAGAAGCCATTTGAATCCTCCTTGGCAGGTGGCAACCTCCCAACAAGGCGAATATCAAAATCGTGACCGTTATCAAAACAGTTGGTAGTTCCACTTCTATGTCTAATATATCTCAAACCATAACACATTTTGAAAAACTGAGAGACCATTTTGTTATTTGGAATGTTATGAACAAAAACCTCCTCCCGTTTTCAAAAATACCTTCTCAGTTGTTCATAATCCAATTTTTAAGTTAGTCACTCAAAACTGGAAGAAATGTCCTTGCAAAATAACTCTGCACAATTCAGTTTATGCTAGAATTTCAGTAGTGAATTTTGGTAGTGCCATCCTAGTGTGTCTGCATGCAATTTGGTAGCACCATCATAATTCACAGCTACATCACTTCAACGGTGACATATTTGGTAGCATCCGACATGAAAACGGATTTGGTAACAACCTATGGCATTCATAGCACCATCATTACACTGCTTAACATATTTGGTAGCATTTTAGGAAGTAAAATGGCAGACCATGCTATATAGACAATTTTGTAGCCCCATGGCACTATGGAATGTTTTTTCTCTTTTGTATGATGATACTAATCAAGAACCTTGATTTGATAGGTTAGAATCATGTATATGCATGTAGAGGTTATTTAGTTGCTTATGGAGAGGCAAGCCTCTTCTGGCTGCAAATTCTTGTGTTAACATAGGATCGATGGGGGATAGAGTCCTCCCTGTGAGGCTCTAAGAATCTTGTAGTTTCAATGCCTTATCCCAGGGCTGCTCCCAACCTTTAACCTTTGCAATCTTCTTTGATCTATGACCTTCAACTGAAACTAAATGAAAATGAAAACTGAAACTGAAAAAAATGATGAAAATGATGCTTGTTCAGCAAGCTTATTGCACACACCTACTCTAATTAAAGGGAAAATAAAGCATTCAAGTTACATGAAACAACCAATAAATCCATTTCATCATTTTTTCAACTATTTGAATCTTTGAAATGTGCTTCCTTAAGCACCTGAGATAATTCCTACTTGAAGGCACATCAAAGAAATATTTGGCAATACACTTTCCATTGAAGAAATCAATGAGCCTAGGCCCACTTTATGCTTGCAAACAGGCTGCAAATGGATCCTGAAAAAACATCATCAATACTTTCCCCTGCGACATTGCTTTGTGTAAAAAGGAAAAGTATTTCATTAGGTCCTTCCTCCACTGTGCTTGGTTGTTGCATGGCTTGTTGATTTTCTGATTCATCCTCAATGCATATGGCCTTGGTCCACTCTTGGTCATGAGGTGTATTAGGAAAAAGGCTTAGTGATGTTTTTCTTTCTTTAATTTCAACCTCTCTCATATGATCACATGGCATTTGATCTTGGTTTCTTGGTGAAACTGAGCTTGTGTCTTCAAGAGGAATAGGGGGTTTATAGGGAAGTTCATCACAATTAGAAGTATTTGGGAAACTACATTCTTTTGTCTTATCTTCTGATTGTGACAGATATTCATCATAGCTTGGCTTATGGTCCCAATTTCTCATTTTTTCACCTTCTAAACTTAGATTATCATCTTTTTCTTCTTTTTCAGCAACAAAAATATGACATGAGGGTTGAAACAAGCTATTGTTGCTTTGATGGTAAGGGTACTTCTCTGATATAAGGTCTTCAACAAACTGTTCATGGAAATCATCTTCATAATCATTATAAAAATGTGAATCAATGACCATTTGACTATTAATGGTTGCGGAGATTAGTACAATACCTGCGACAACTGGTTGTTTAGGGAAAACATCCTCATAGTCATCAAAACTTGGCAAATCATGGCACATTGGTTCATTAACAATAGGAGAGATTACAATAACAATTGGTAAGATATGAATTCGATCATGACAAGATGAAACACTATTCTCATGATGAAATAATTATGAACCTAAGATGACCTCTTAACTTAAAGAATCGAGAAAAGGAGGAGATAGGGAAATGATGGATTGTCCATATTGATCTTTCTCTTAGGGACATAGATTTTGACATGAATGATGCATTTGTTCTTCAAATTTAGGAAAATCATTATGAAACTCATCATCTAAGTCCTTCTCTCTGCAATCATCCCCTTCATCATCACTACTAGAGGAATCACTTGTTGAATCCTGAATATATGATGCATACCCCTCACAACAATTCTCAAAAAAAAATTCACCTGGATAAATTATCTTGCAATGAGAATAAAAAACATCATGAAATTCCTTCAAAGAGGAAATACTAGAAGAAGGGAGTGTTCTATACCATTGCCTTGCATAGCCTTCCAATTAATACATGAACATTTTCATCAATATATTTTCATGGTGGATGTCAAGTTGTTGCATCAAAGCATGAAATTCATGAACATGCTCAATCGGGTTGTCATTCTCACCTTCATAAAATCTGGGTAGCAGATCTTTCCATTCATCAATTTGAGGCACAGGATGTGGATAACCATCTATGGCTGAGAAATTGAGTGGGGCAAACCTCTTGTCCATAATATCCTTCATATCCATTTAATTTGTCTCATTCCAGTGGAGTCACCAACAGATTTTGAACAATGGAGTCGCCGTAGTGAATGTACAGTCTTGAAGGTGTCCAACTTCAGTCACCATCTAAAGATGGAGTTGTGCAGTGTCATTCTTCCCAAGGAAATTTTCAATCTGCTCAAATCCTTCCCCGACAGCGGCACCAAAAATGTTAGCACTGAAACTCACACTTTGACTGCTAAAGTGTAAGCTCAGCACCCATCAGAATGTAAAAGACAATTTTGGTTTTGAATAGGTGGATTAGCGAGATGGAGAAAGAAAGGGAGAGGACAATCAACTGCAGATCAGTAGGCTACACCAATGGGCAATCGAGTCACAAACATCCTACTCATCAAAGGCACAAAAACTGCTCAACAAAATATAAGATTATATGCTGATATGTGGAAGAATGAAGAAGGAAAACATAATATAGAATGTTCACTAAATAGAGAGCCTCTTAATTTAATGAATCAACAAATACTTGAATATAAACAATGACTGATGGGAAAAATACAGCAGATCCTCTGTTGCTTAGGGATCCATAAATCATTGACAGCCTTTGATCCTCAAATATGCAATATATTAAAATAAGAAGAAATATAAACAGAAGAGTTACAATCTGAAATCACAGCTCTCATGAGTCTCCAATAGCAGTAATGCTTACAATCATAAAATGCCCACGGTCTTACAAATGAACACACAGAGAAAAACTGCATGCTCCTACTCTCTTTAGCCTCTCTTGGCTCATCAATCCCCATATCCAAGAGAGTTATCCTTCCTTAAATAGAAAATAGCATCCAAATAACCTTAGGAGGTAGAATCCCATCTCCTCCATTGGATTCTAATCCTTGAATATAGGTGGAAACAATCAAAGAGACAAAAATCCAACAAACAGATAATTTTCAGGAATTTGTTGGAAGTCATTAATAAATTGTTTCCACCTCATTGCATGAGGCCTTTGATGGAGATAAATCCTAGGTGTCATTGTCTCTTGACATCTAAATAATCCTTGAGAATCCATTCGAATCCTCCTTGACAGGTGGCAACCTCCCAACAAGGTGAATATCAAAACCGTGACTGCTACAGGAAATTCGGTAGTGTCGTTGTAAAACAGTTGGTAGCGCCACTTCTATGTCTAATATCTCTCAAACCATAACACATTTTGAAAAAATGAGAGAGGTTTTTGTTATTTGGAATGTTATGGACAAAAAATCCTTCTGTTTTCAAAAATACCTTCTCATGTGTTCATAATCCAATTTTTAAGTTAGTCACTCAAAACTGGCAGAAGCATCCTTGCAAAATAACTCTGCACAATTCGGTTTCTGTAAAATTTCGGTAGTGAATTTTGGGAGCGCCATCCTGGTGTGTCTGCATGAAATTTGGTAGAGCCATCATATTGCAGCTACATCACTTCAACGTTGACATATTTGGTAGCATCTGACATGAAAACGGATTTGGTAACAACCTATGGCATTCATAGTGCCATCATTACACTGCTTAACATATTTGGTAGCATTTTAGGTAGTAAAATGGCAGACCATGCTATATAGACAATTTCGCAGAACCATGGCGCTATGGAATGTATGTGCTCTTTTATATTATGAGACTAATAAATAACCTTGAGTTGATAGGTTAGAACCCTTATATGCATGTAGAGGTTATTTAGTTGCTTATGGAAAAGCAAGCCTCTTCTGGCTGCAAATTCTTGTGTTAACAGTATGCATAGATGAAGATGGATCAATGAGTTGTAGTTGGATTGATGTAAATATCACTCATTAATTTTCTTGTAATTGTTGTACAAATGGATGAACTCCGAAGTGGTCTCCTTATGGTGAAATCCCTCACGGGAAGATGCTTTGTGGTGAACTCCAAAGTGGTCGTCTTGTCATGGTTGTACAAATGGATGAACTCCAAAGTGGTCCCCTTATGGTGAAATCCCTCACGGGAATACTCTTTGCGGTGAACTCCAAAGTGGTCCCCTTATGGTGAAATCCCTCATGGGAAGACGCTTTGCGGTTTAGTTATCCTAGTAGTATGGTTAGAGAACCCATGATTGATTGTGGAATAATTAGATGAATATAAGAGAATTTGTCAGTGAAAGTATCTTAGATGGATAGTGCTTGTCAAGCCATTTCTGGTGGTATGTGGAATGTCACATAACTCCTCATGGTTTGAGAGTTATGTCCTTACAAAGTTGGAGGACCTCATATGTTGGCTTGAAGCCCCAAAAGGTCAAAGAAGTCAAAGTGCTTGCAATGAAGAGATTATTTAAATAATAAAGTGAAGTGACAAAATCAAAGAGGATTATTTAAATAATAAAGTGAAGTAACAAATTCAAGGAGTATTATTTAAATAATAAAGTGACAAAGTCAAAGAGGATTATTTAAATATTAAAGCGAAGTGAAAAAATCAAAGAGGATTATTTAAATAATAAAGTGAATTGACAAAGTCAAGGAGGATTATTTAAATAATAAAGTAAATGGATAACTTTCTAATTATGGAAAGTTGTTATAAGAAGGTTAACCCTAAAATGGGGAAAATGGGTTAAGTGGTCAAGTGGCTATTGGATACATGGACAAGTGGCAAATTGGAAAAAGTTGGACATAGGTGGCTATGTGGACAAAGTGGTATAGAATATGCTTCTAAGGAAGATACTTGGAGAGTATAAATAACAAGCAAATGTCTCTTGTGAAAATCGTCTCTTAATCATAGCTTGAAGATCTATTTTGAGGAAGAGAGGGATTGCAAGTTCTCATGGACGTCAATGGAGACTTTATTGTGAGATGATGTCAGGTTCTTGAAGTCTGAATCAAGTTCCAGATGTGCATTCTATGGGCTCATATCTTCCATAGAAACTCTGGTATGGTTACATATTTGTCTTGATGGACAACTGTTGAATTACTGAGAGGGGGCGTGAATCAGTAATAGTGTAATTATCATCCTTTTTCTCCAAATAATCCAAGTTATATCAATGTAGAATTATTATCCAATAATGAGAAATAAGAAATGAACAATCACACACATACACAGTGCACCAGTGTTTTATGTGGAAACCCAAATTGGGAGAAAACCACAGAATGCTTTATCTTATATGTCTTGAAGAATTACATTCATTGGAAGCACCAACTTCCTTTGTTTTCCAGTTGCAACTGGAAGGAGACTCCAACCCCC
>SNQJ01S0099015.1:19028-36023 GCA_010110895.2 Picea sitchensis | reverse complement strand
TCCTTTGAGGAAACTTACCATTTCTTGTGGGTACTAGCCCAATAGGTTGTCCTTTTGGTTTCCTTAGCTTTGTATAGTGGGTTTGTGTAATGTCTTTGAGCTCTTAGATGATTTGTTAGGGATTTCATGCATATGTTTGATAACTTTAATGATGAGATATGATTTACATTGTTATGATGTCTAGGACTAATGAGCCCATGGAGGGCGTAGTTTTTGATGTGCAGGACCATGCCCGGCGGACAGGTACCAGAGGACTGGTGCACATGGGGAGATGATCAGTTCGGACCTCCATGGGGCTGAAGAGCCCATTTGATGGTTTCTGGGATGGCAGAGGTAGGACAGAGTCATGACGAGCCCTCACATGCAAAATAATAAGGACGCCCTCATCGGGACGTTTTTGGTAGAGATTTGACCCATGGGGATCAGCCCCTTACAGATGGGACGATGGTCTTGGTGATCAGGACGCCACCCAGGGCAGGCTGGACGATTTCTGGAGCATGTGGCAGTGTGCTAGGCTTTTTTGGCACGTGTGACAGGTTGTAGGAGCCCCAGAGGGGCCAACATTTTGCTCCTTGGATGTTGATCATGCCCAAAAAGGGCCAACGTCTCCCTTATAGGGGCCTGATGTCTCCATTTTAGGCTTTACTTTGACATTTTTGGCATTTAAAGTGACAAATGATTGAATACTGTAATGTCAACCTTGTCGGCTGTTTTGATGACCTATTTTGTTAATTAAAGGTCATTGAGATCATATATATTGAGGACATTTTACCCTCATTTTATCATAACACAATTCGCTCTCTTGTGGGAGTGACTTCTTTAGCTCTTGTCTTGGTTTTCTTGTATTTTTGGAGTGAGGCGCAACTTCTTGGAGGATTATCTTTTGGCATATGGTGCTATTTATCATTGGAAGGTTTACAACTAGGGTATGATTATGCTTCTTCATGAATTTGTAAGTGTTTTCTCATCAAAACTTCTTGAATGAATGGTTGTTGATTAAATATCTTGCATGCATTGTTATATTATCATTATTTGCTTAATCTTTAAAACCCTAGGGAGCCAACACACAAGTAGGTTGTGGCTTCATGTCCCCATGGTAAAAGATTATAGCCATTTGATTAGAGAAGGTTTAGCCTAGCCATAGCTACACTATCCATGCTCTTTTCTTGAGTTAGTTTTGAACATAAATTGAAGGCATCCTAGGCCTAATTTACTTTACACCTAGGGTTTACTTCTAGGGTTTTGAAAAGCCTTGTCCTTGAAAAACACTTTTCAGCCATAGATTTGTGTTTACAAGCTAGCCGTTTTGCCAAAAGAGTCTTAAGGAAAGAATAAGGAGCCTTAGGCCTAGCCTTAGCTACACCTAATTAAGTCTTCTCTTCTTAGGGTTTTGATTTAGTGGCCTTGCCATAGCAGCACCATTAGACCTAATCCTCTTGTCCTTAGGTTTGAATTTATCCAAGCCATTAGCTTCTCTCCATTTTGACTCCATTAACCCAAGGCACTAGCCTAACGTTGAGGTTTTTGTGCTTAAATACTTTCTCAAACCCTTTTTTTGTTGAAACCCTAACTAACCTAGCATCTAGACTAACCCTAGCTTATGACGACGTCTTGCCCTAATTGAATATTTTCTTGGACTAGAATTTGCGGCTTAGTCATCTCTTTATAGCCATAGAGGATTTGAACACTTTCATTGGTTGATTTAGTCAAAACGTCTACTTCTTGGCTAGCTAACCCTAACCCTAAAAACAACAAAAGTATAGGTGACGTCACACTTGCTTGATATCTTGTTTGGCTTCAAACGTTGTGACATTTATCACCTTATTTGATAGACTTTGAGTCATTGATTGTATTCACAAGCTGATTTGAGAAAACGTTCCACTCATTGTCTTCAAATTGACCTATTAATTAATGTTGACGTCATCTCTATAGCAACAACAATATTTATGACACAGCAAATATATTTATTGTGAGCAGATTTGATATGAATTGCATTTATGATATAATACAAGGATTTATTGTGTACATTGAATGCCCATGTATTTATTGAAGAAGTGACATAAGTCTTTGTATTTGTTTAGTAATCATTGACTTCATCAATAATTACATTTGATCATTGCTCATATATATTTTGAAGATAGTCATTGATACCTTGAAATACTAACCACTGCAGCACATACTTCTAGTTTATTTGTCTTGTCTCGCAAACAGGTGCCCTTATCAGTGGAATATCTTCTTTGACTATCTCTTTGGCAAGTAATCTGTGAAAGGACACTCTTATCTTGATCCACTAGCCCTTTACCCCTTTCATAAACCCAGATTACTAGGGACGTCTCCCTTGGACTAGCCATCCTAAATAGAAAGAGCTCCCCATCGAGGTGACAGTGGGTGGGGAGGCTCCTGTTACTCCAGTTTGAAGCCTTGACTCAAGCTACCTAAACCCTTCCTACAAACTGTGTGATAACACACTGATATCAACTCGCGCCTTCTTCTTACCTTGTGGGGACGACACCCCAAACTTTGGTACGCCATGGTCCTTTGTTTCGTGCTCTTCTTCTGGCTCTAGGTCATTCTACATTGAATATGTGGTTTGTTCACCCTGTTGTGGCCCTTTTCCCCTAGACACATCAGATTCCATCCTCTCCATGTCTTCCTCAAGTTGCCTGACTTCCTCTGATATGTTTATTTCTTCCTCGACCTACATGATGTGTGGCTCATATTCTGGCATATGGATATCATCCACATCCACGACTGTGGGCATGTCTTGCATCCTTGTTTTTTTCATCTAATAACTGCTTCTCATGTTTCTCCTAGCCCTTCTTTTGCAAATTAATATCATAATGGCAGAACCCGATCTTTAGGTATGATAAGTAGCCCTAGCCTGATCATTCTACGAAGTTATTCTCCCTAATATAGGATCCTTATATAGTATTTACCCTCTCTAAATGTACCCTATTGAGGTCTATAATAACATGTGGTGGCGACATCTTGTTAAGATTTAGACTAATGATTTGAAATTATAAACCTTCTCTCCCAAATTCTCACTCTCTCACACATAGACTTCACTCTTCATTATTCTCCTTAGAGAAAAAACACAAATGACCAAATTTCCCCCCCTTTTTCAACTTTATAGTGGGATGAAGAAATGACAATTGTTTGCCACTGACAGCTTTCAATTTTTCACTTTTTCCTGCACGCTCCACTTTTGTGCTTGTCAACTGTTTTCTAGCGTGTAGTGTCTTCAAAAATGGTTTTTATCTAGCGCATTGATAATTCTAAAAACAAACTTCTATATTCTCCTATGTTTTTGTCTTTTTGTTACATTTCTTCTTTTTAAGGATTTTTGTCTTTCTCTTCTAACATCTACTATATACAATATGTACAATCATACCTTCTTTATTTGTTTTTACCTCAGTTTATTAGGTCAACTGTCTTGATACAACTTCAATGGACTTCCATTCACCAATCCTATGAGATTCATCCCTCCAAGATCTTTCAGTTGCAAAAAACCTCCATTTGTGATGGCCTCTACATGATAAGGCCCTAACCAATGCATCTTTAATTTCCCAGGGTGTTGTAAGTACCTACTATTATAGAGGAGAACTAGATATCCTTCCTTAAATACTTCTTTATGTCCCTATCATACCAAGGTTTTTCCTTTTCTTTCTGTACTTCGTGGTGGAAGCCTACTAAAATTATGTCTTCTTCCAGCTCCATCAACTGATCCAATAGTTCCTACTCAACACCTTCTTCTGTCATGTTGGTGATTGTTGCAATGCACAAACTAGGTAATAAATAATCCAATGGGACCACTGCTTCCTACCCATACACCATTATGAATGGTGTATGTTCTGTAAGCTTCTTGCATGTATTCTTGTAAGCCCATAATATTGTTGATAGCTTCAAATCCCAATCGTCCCTATTCACATTGAAAATATTTGTTAATGCATTCTCTAGAATCTTGTTAAAAGATTCTATTGTACCATTTTCCTGGGAATGGTGTGGTGTTCTCTTCGAATGATGTATCTCAAATTATTATGTCATAAATTTTATTGTACTGTTAATGAAATGGGTTCCCTGATCCCTCAACAAAATTCTAGGACATCCAAATCTGGTCACCACATTCTCAAAGAGAAAACACGTTGTAGTCCTTCACTGGGGTTGCTTATGCCCATATGGTTAAATATTTTGTCACGGTGATGATGTATCTTGTTCCTGATCTCCTTATTGGTGGGTTAATGGGTCCAATGAAATCCACAACCCATTTATCAAAAACCTATAAATTTACTTGGGGCATAAGTGGCATTTCATCCCTTCTAGATGGTTTTCCGACCCTTTGACACACATTCACAGGTCTGACAATATTCCTTTGCATCCTTATGTATTGTAGGCCACCATAATCCTGTGTGCAGCACCTTCTGTGTTGTAGGATTTCTTGCATAGTGCCCTCCATCTATGCCTTCATGTGCTTCTGCTAACACCATGGAGCATTAATGCTCCATCACACATCTTCTCAGAATTCCATTTGCACCTAACTTGTATAAATGACCTGCAATTAGCTGATAGTCTGGAGCGTGCACTACCAACTATGCTTCCTGCGTGACACTAAATTCTTTGGGAGCCATTCATGTTCTCAAAAATCCAACAATGTCAGCAAAATAATCATCAACAATCTGAACATAAAATAAGTTAGCATTAGGAAAATTCTCCTCCAAGTTCCTTGGCTCCTCTCCTTTAGTAATTCTTGATAGATGATATAGTCCTGCATTCATCTTCACTAGTTTTACTATGATTTCAAAATAAAACTTTTGGAACAATAAAAACCATCTACAGATCCTCCCCCCCAACACTGGCTTGTTAACTAGGTACTTCAATGCATAATGATTTGTAAACATCTTAAAATGTTGACCCAATAAATAATGTCTGAACTTTTGTAAGGCATATAACATATCCAGACCTTCCCTTTCTATAGTATTATAGTTCTTCCTAGACTTAGATAACTTTATACTAGAAAATATATTGGGTGATTAATGTTTCCTTCTCCTGGTTTTTCCAAAACTTCTCCAAGTGCAATGGATGAAGCATCCACATGTACATGAAATTCTCTTGTCCAACCTAGAAAGATCAAAATTGGTGTTGTCACCATCTTCTCCTTCAGTATGTCCAATCTCTATTGGAATTCATCATTCCATTGAAACTTTATGTCTTTATTTAGCAAATTCTCCATGGGAGCAATAATCTTTGCATAGCCTTTTATCAATTTCCTGTAGTACCCTGTGTGGCCCAATGATTCTCTCAACTAGTGCACTAACTTTGGTGGTGGTAAATTGACAATAACAACAATATTTGCAGGGTCTACTATCAATCCATGTTTGTGTAACATTCCTGACCACCCAGGTCGGGCCATGCTACTCCAGAAAACACTTTTATTCTTTGTTCAACATATTGTAACATACCCAACATCCAATTGAGCTATGCCACACAAATTTTTTGAATTGCATGCAATTAAAACATATAAACACATAACTCTTGCAGAAATTTATATATAAAATGTAAACAAACAAATACATTATGTAAATGCATGGATTCATACTAAAATAACATTAAACATATACATGTAGCATATACAAACAATAACCATAAATATAAAGACAGTTATAAACCACACATAGGATAAACCCATAAAAATAAATGCATAAATAATAATGCAACATGTAATTTGTCACACAATTGACACTTATCTTGGTAACAATATCACCAACTACATAAAGACCTTCCATGAACCTCCCATCCTTAGACCACACTACTCATCACTCTCAGTAGTGGGTCACCCTCAAGCTGGGACTAAACTCCACTCGGGTAAAGGGATTCCTAACCAGGATGATGTATCATAGACAACAGGAAAGACTATGTCACAGGTTCCAACTCAAACTAAAAACCTACAGTCCCTCATTCCCCACATGCTCGTCCCACCCTAACAAGTGTGCCCCTTCTCTGCTCAACAGTCCCTTGGCTGCCCCACTTCCTTTCTGGGCTTCAAAAACAGGCTGGACAGGAAGTCTCAGAGCCTTGTAGCTGCATTTTAGCACCTTCGTAAATCAATTCCTAGCAATTCCCTCACCTTGAGAGATTTATCATGGGCATGACAACTCGCCTTTTCAATATCCCACGGGACTGACAACTCGCTTCTTCAGTCCATCTCCTAAGCTAACCAGGTACACAAACATGTATGGGTATAGATACATGTTGAGGTACAGTGACAGGAAGGTACATAGGACAACTGACTGAGTGAGTGAATGATCCTGGAATCATTGAATGGATGCCTGAATGATGGGAAAATGAACTAAGTCCAACTATATGTATCCATGTTCCCAACTTGACACTTTTCATGTTGGGAGCTACTTTGGCCCACTTGTCCCCATCCTTAGAACTTAGGATAAAATAATTATCCATACTTTATACTTTAAGAAATATTAATATAATAGTCCTTTTTGGATTAATCTCCCTATCTTATCCCTTTTCCTTAACTTTTACCCCCCCTCCCCTTTCCCTAACTTGTGGAGTTTAGTCCCCCATACTCTTTTATCGTGGTCAGTTTGCGCACAATGATGTATTTTATATTAATGATGAGAAATATACAAAAATAGGCTCATTGGACTTTAACATCTAGGCTCTCCAGCCTAATCATCACAAAACTGTCTCACCAGCCTATAAAATACAGTATATACACAAAGGCTCCCTAGACTCAAAATCGCGTGCACTTAAGTTGTTGCGCGTGATATCCTAGAATGTGCACACTTCATCATTTTACTGTGCAGTACATGCGCACACTATACCATGGAAGGTGCATACAAAAATGATATCAAATAGATCACCAGCTTAAGTACATTTTCATTTAACATTTACAATTGGGTTTGGCCTAGGGGTATTACACAAATTGTGAAACTTGCTTTTACTTTTCTTAGTATTGTTTTATCTTTGTTAACATGTCACCTATTTTTGTGTGTCGTGGGGGTTGAAATTATATTTTCCTTAGTACCTCTTTCTCTTAAATGATTTTTCACCCTTTTTGAGTTGGCATAGCTTTCACCCTCTTCAATTTCTTAGTACCCCTTTCTCCTTGTTGACATGGCATGGGTGTCAAACATTTATTTTTATTAGTACCCCTTTATCTTTGTTGATATGTCACCCTTTTTTATGTGAAAAAGAATTTTAACTTCTATTTTCCTTAGTACATGTTTCTCTTAGGTTACATGCCACACTTGTTGAGTTAGCATAGCTTTCAACCTCTTCATTTTGTTAGTACCTGTTTCTCCTTGTTGACATCGCACAGGTGTCAAACTTTTATTTTTCTTAGTACCCATCTATCTTTGTTGACGTGTCATGTTTTTTTGTGTGGAATAGGTAATGAACTTCTCTTTTCTTTAGTACCCCTTTCTCTTAGGTGACGTGTCTCCCTTGATGATTCAGCCTAGCATTCAGCCTCTTCATTTTTTTAGTACCCCTTTCTCATTGTTGACATGGCATGGGTGTCAAACTTTTTTCTTAGTACCCCTTTATCTTTGTTGATGTGTCACCCTTTTTTGTGTGGCACAGGTGTTTAACTTATCTTCTCCTTAGTATCCCTTTCTCTTAGCTGATGTGTCACCCTTATTAAGTTGGAATAGCTTTCAAACTCTTAATTTTATTAGTATCCCTTTATTCTTATTAACATGGCATAGGTGTCAAACTTTTCTCTTTCTTAGTACCCCTTTAGCTTTGTTCACGTGTCACCCTTTTTTGTGTGGCATAGGTGTTGAACTTCTCTTTTCCTTACTAATTTTATTAGGTGACATGTCACCATTACAGATAAGGAATATATTTCGACCTCTTCATTTTCTTACCCCTTTCTCCTTGTCTACAAGGAATGAGTGTAAAATGTTTCTTTTACTTAGTACACCTTTGTCTTTGTTGATGTGTCATCCCTTTTTTTTGGAGTAGGTTTTGAAATTCTTTTTTCCTTAGTACCCCTTTCTCTGTTCGACATCACAGGTATTCCAACAGAGGACGAACACCTTCAGTAACCACTCACATAACTAGATCAAAGATCAACACACCGATGTTTTCACGTGGTAAAACCCCTACGGGGCTGGGGAAACATCCGACTGAGGAACATGACTACTTGGGCAGTTTATTAATGCAAAGAAAAGATTCTGAGATTTTACAAGAGGTTCTCCTGTCGATCCTTCGGCAAATGGCCAGGTCAATGCTCTTTAAATAGAGATCATGGACCAATCGAATGTTAAACCGCAGGATCAATGGCCGTTAAGATCAAAGATAATATGAAACATCGGATCACTCTATGTCGGGGGCTTATGTCATTATTTGTCAGATTTCCTAACTGAAATGCATACTAATGCATACTAAAGAAACACCTTTTACCTAACGACACATTATTAAGATAGAGTAGATCTTAAGAACAACCGGGACAAGTTGAAGGATTTACAATAATGACACAATAGGAGAAGGAAGGGAGGCATTGGAGCCTATCGCATAATAACTTCACGAATCTAACATAGATCGAGAAGTTTGGAAACTTTGTACGTAAGAGACTTTGTGAAAATGTACGCAGCAGTCTTCTGTAGGGAAAAAGGCACTTCAATAACTTGATCATGAATAAGCTTTAAGATGAAGTGCATGTGCATGTGCATGTTTTCGCTACGTTGATGTTGGCCAGGTCTTTAAGCGAGCTTGATGGCACTTTGATTATCACACAAAAGTCTGGTCGGATCGCGTGCTAGAATCCAAACTTTGAAAGGATGCGTCGAAACCCGCGAGGGCTTCTAACTTGCATTACCGTTACTTTCGGTACTTTCTGCCTGGCGAAGAAAGTGCAATAGCACGGTGTTTACTTATAGTCCCAAGTGATAGGTCCACGAACCAAGGATGAAAACATAACCCTGATGAGCTTCGATCATCCCGGTGTATTAATCACGAATCAGTGGAAACCAACCAATGAGGAGTCCCCACAGTAATGTATCCCAAAGCTGAGCGGTACCGAACATAGTGAAGTATCCTTTTAGGCTGCTTTCCAATGGATTTCATACTAAGGATTGTTATTCATATATCAGGCAACAAGACCAACAATAAAGGAAAGATCAGGGATGGGTATGAGTCAAGTATAAGAGGCTACCAAGTATTTGACGATACAGGGTGGAATCAACCTCAGGAGAAGTACAAGTGTGAAAGCTTGACTCCAGTGGAAGGGAGAGATTTGGTTTATAATGCGATCCATGTGAAAGCGTGAAGAGGTCACAAAGCATGCCACCCAAATATTGGGAAAGAAAAATTCCCTCCTTAGTTTTTCAAAACTTGGAGGCCAAAGGAAATAGTGCAAAACCCTAAATTAAAATCATTTCAAATTTCTTCTTAAAGGCTAGTTTCACATGGTTTAAAAGTTTGAGTCACTACGATGGGATAAGGACATCAACATAAAGGATAAGGATGATGATATGGATTCCTACTTTCTTGGTATAGACATTAGGATGGGAATGGCATCTAGAATCAGGTGGAAATAAAGAAGCTATCCATTTTGGCATACCAAGCTTCGGGGAGCTTGCTTGAGACTCATAAAGATTTCTTGAGGTGATAAACAAGGCTAGAGTCATTACGGACATAGCCGAGAGGTTGTTCCATGTGAATTTCTTCTTTCAAATCACCATGCAAGAATGCATATTTAACATCCATCGATGGACCTCCCATTTATGTGAAATGACAAGGGGCAAGAACAAGGCGGATGGAATTCATTTTGTCTAAGGTTTCATTATAGTCAATACCTTCAACTTGGGAAAATCTTTTGGAAACTAATCGAGCCTTGTCTCTTTCAACACTTCCATCTGATGCATACTTTATTCTATTTACCACCCACATTTGCATCTAACAAGTTTTTGCTTCCTTTTGGAAGAGGTACAAGATCAAGTATCATTTTCCATTAAGAGCATTACTCTTCATTCATTGCTATATCCCAATCTGGATGACACGAAGCTTCTACAAATGTCTCTAAAACATGAGCCAAAACAGAAGAGTCTTGTTGGAAATTTGAATGTGTTCGACGATGATCTAAAGGATCACCAACAACATCACCAACTGCTTCTCGTGTTGAGCGTACCCATCTAGGAATGATTGGGCGGGGTGCTGTTGAGGTTCAAAGGTCATCTGGAGGAATGTCGGTGCCGGTGGATTTTCATCCTCACTTTCATCATCTAAAGAAGAATACGAGGAATATGAGCGAGAAGAAGGCACATCACGACCGAGAAGATGGCTGTAGGCCAAAGAAGGCACAACTATCGAATTAGGCTCACAAGTAGGCCAAAGAGATTTTCATCAAATTTAACATCTCTCTTCTAAGAATAATTTTCATTACAATGTGGTTGAAGAGTCTATAACCTTTGACATCTTGAGGAATAACCAACAAATATACACTTCTCACTTTTGAGGTTTTACTTGATACTTTTCCTTTTCTCATGAATGTGAGCCCATGCTATCTTTCCAAATACACAGAAGTGACATACATCAGGTTTAATTTTATTCCAAAGCTTCTTAAGTGTTTATATTTTTCCCAGAGCCTTTGTGTGGGAGTGCGATTGACTATACGAGCAGTTATTGCTTACATATCTGTAGACTTAATCCCTTAGATTGGATCATACAATTAGCCATTTCTTTTTAATGTCGCGGTTCTTTCTCTCAGCAACACCATTTTGTTGTAGTTGTATATGGAACAATGTGTTATTTGGATGCCCTATGTAGTGCAGATGCTTGTAAAATTATTGTTCACGCTATTCTCCTCCATTATATGTTCTTAACCTTTGAATTTGATGTCAGATTTCTTTTCTACAAGGGCCTTATGGGGCCAAAACATCCAAAAACTTCACTCTTGAGTTTAAAGAAGCAAGAAGCACGTTTGGAAAAGTCATCAATGAGGATTAAGAAATGCCTGAAAAGAAGGAGAAGAAATTGGACCACACAAATCGCTGTGAACAAGAAACAAAAAGGACCCTAAGTGCCAAGAGGCATGTTTTCAAAGTTGTCCCGATGATGTTTTCGAGAACTGTCGGCACAAACCTCATCTTTGCATGAAACAAGAGATACCGGTCACCATCTGGTGATTACATAGTTGTTGCAATGGCGATAGTTTAGATGACCAAAACCGCTCATGCCAAAGTTTACTTAAGTCATCGCTATGAGCAATAAAAGCCGATGGAAAAGCCGATGACTCAAAGTTGTCAAGCTTGTACAACACGGTAATATCATCGGCAATTCGAGTTGCAAGAATTTATGCTTAGGATCTTTTAGATCCTTGATTACAACTTGGTGGGGTGAAACTCTACGGCGGTTTTACCTTCACACGAATGAGTGATTTGATATATCTTGATAGAAGATTACAAAGAAATGTCACGGAACACATAATACATTATTGGAAATGACCATTTTCTACCTAAATTGTTCTAGATCCTACAACACTAAGATATCTATCATCACCAACAAATATTTCCTTGGTGTTACATTCATTAGAAGCTGAGAAATATGGCTTTATCCTTAGCCATATGATAAGATGCTCCTAAATCAATAAGTCACTCATCGAGAAGAGGTAGTAGTAGAAGGTGTATTGAAGGAAAAACCAAAGGCTGAGAAGTGTATGTCCATGAGAAGAAGAAGAAGAATCAATCTTGGTATTTGTGCTTCTTCATGTTTGTAACTTCTAAAGAGTACCATCTTCTTAGGCTAATCTGGACTCATCATGACCATCTTTATTACAAAGTTGCAATGTTTGTTAGTATTCTTTTTATATTTTGATCCTTTCTCTCACCCGTTAGGTGGAAATTTATCTGGCGGGTTTGTAACCCACTTTCCAGGTTGTTTTGTTGTTGTAAAGCGAGGATGTTGCTTCTTGGGATACTTGGACATCTTTTCTAGCTGGGCAACTGGGATTTGTTTGAGGAATTTTTGTAGTGTTAGTCACTCCAAGTTGTACAAGCTTATCTTCTCTCTAATCAAAGGAGAGGTACAAAGGACTCAAAAGTGGGTTTTACATAATCTTTCCCTACAACCTCTTGCATGGCATAGAAGGTAGATACAAACCGCGAATATGCACTACCTACCCTGGTTTAGAAGAATAAGATATATGCAAAAGCTTCTTCCTTCATTGTTATGTTACATTCTTCACATAAAAATCAGAGTGTTTTAAACTTAGATGGAGAGTCTCCAAGGCAAGAAGCTTGGACTTAAATTCGGTATTTTATTTTCTAACTGTTTTTCTTGAATAATATTGAGTTTACCAAACCCTGATTCAATCTTGTCCCAAGTTGCTTTAGGGGTCATCAATTCCTTGAAGGTGGTACCTTAGATCGAGGAGAGATGGACATTCCAATTAGTCCACATGATTAAGTCAATTTCCTATTATCCCGTTTGGATTTCTTATCATCGTCAGTGGGGTTATTTCCTTTCCCATGGTAATCCAGAATCTGAGGCCTTTACTTCTTAATAAATCTTCCATGTGGGATCTCCATTGGAAGTAGTTGTGTTGGTAAGCATGGCAGGTACTTGTAGAATCCATAGTAAATATGTAGATAATTCATATTTAAAAACTAAAACTAATGATCTATATGGAAAAATCTCGAAAAGAAGTTGTGCGGTTTAAAAGCGGCAGCGGACTTCCAGAGTGTGAGAGGAGTTATGCCCCTTTTAAAAAGACATAAACGATAACCAAACCGCTACATGATAGTGTAAAGCTACTTTATGAAGTGACCCACTTTTATAAAGAGAAGTGGGGATCGCACACAATGAGTTACCTTATAACATAAAAGTTGCATGAAAAATAACTCTAAAAATAAAATAAAAGCTACTTATAGTGATTCCTTTTATACTTGAGAAGTGAAATGTACTTTACAATTTTTTTAGCATGAACTTTTTCAAAAGGAAACAAAGAGAGACTTGAACTCAAGACCTCTTACTTAATGACAGTTTTAATAGCTGATCTAGCAAAACATATTGTAATGTTTTAGAAGGAGGATTGTTGTTGTTTTTGTTGTTGTTGTTGTTGTTGAAGGCGGTAGCAGAGCATGTTCCAAAAAACTCTTTTCGCACAAGGAAAAAAATTAAACTACCGACAACAAGGGTTAGATCCTGGTTAGCTTACGGAAGATGCACCTTTTCTATATGTTCTGATTTACTAAGATCACACAAGGTCGCGGGGCAAAGAGAATATGAAAACTTAAAAGAGTAGCGGCGGGAAAAAAAAAATGAAGCCGAAATAAAATCAGTGCAAAAAATTTAGAAATGCGTATTAGGACTTTGTATACCTTGGGTTAAGCTATTGGCATATATTGGGAAAAGCGAAAACCTTTTTGAGTGAAACAAAAGTGTTCCTGAATGGCGTGTCGGGGCCTTAATGGAACATCCCTTTCAGCCCATAAATGTATAGAAATGCCAAAAATGGAGATGAGGCAGCTCGGCTTCGCGATCTCGATCTACAACGGGGCGGAGTCTTCAAGCGAGTGCGATACCGTGTTGACAACACGGTATTCCAGCGAGGAGGACGAACGCCGGTAACCACTCACATAACCAGATCAAAATATCCAACTACACCAATGTTTTCGCATTAAGGTAAAACCCTATGGGGAGAACATCCACTGACCCGATAGCGGCTACTTGGAGCCGATTTATTAATCTGAAAAGATTAGCGAGATTTTACAACAAAGTTTCTCACATTCGATCTTTGACAAATGACCCTTCATGCTCTTTAAAATAGAGATCATGGACCAATGGTGTTAAACCGCGGATCAATGGCCATTAAGATTGAGAGGTATGAGCTGTCGAGATCACTCTATGTCGAGGGAACATATAATTGGCCAGAGCCAGTTTACATAACTACAAATGCATTACTAATGCATACTAAAAGAAACACCGCACACCTAAACTAAAGAAACACACTTTTACCTAACGACATATTAGACCAAGTAGATCTTAACTAACTCCTAAGTGTCTAAATATCCTAACATTCTCTTAGATGACATGTCAACCTTACTAAGTTGACATAGCTTTCAACCTCTTGATTTTCATATTACGCCTCTCTCCTTGTTGACATAGCACAGGTGTCAAACATTTCTTTTTCTTAGTACCCCTTTGTATTTGTGGAAGTGTATCCCTTTTTTGTGTGTCATAGGTGTTTAACTTCTCTTTTCCATAGTACCCCTTTCCCTTAGGTGACATGTCACCCTTTCTAATTAGGCATATATTTTGAAATTGTACTTTTCTTCATACCCCTTTCTCCTCATTGACATGGCATTGGTGTCAAATTTTATTTTTCTTAGTACCCCTTTATATTTGTTGACATGGTGCCATTTTTATTTTGGCATAGGTGTTGAACTTATCTTTTCCTTAGTATCGCTTTATCTTAGGTGATGTATCAACCTTGTTGAGTTGCCATAGATTTGTACCTCTTCATTTTCTTAGTACCCCTCTCCTTGTTGAGATAGCATGGGTTTCAAAATTTTATTTTTCTTAGTACTGCTTTATCTTTGTTGATGTGTCCCCCTTTTTTTTGTTGCTTAGGTATTGAACATCTCTTTTCCTTAATACCCCTTGATCTTAGTTGACGTGTCACCCTTGCTGAGTAGGCACAACTTTCAATCACTTTGGTTTCTTAGTACCCCTTTCTCCTTGTTGACATGGCACATGAGATAAACATTTCTTTTTTTTAGTACCCCTTTATCCTTTATCTTTGTTGACGTGTCACCCTTTTTTGTGTACCATAGGTTTTGGAATTCTCTTTTCCTTAGTATCTCTTCATTTTATTAGTACCCCTTTCTCCTTGTTCACATGGAAGGGGTGTCATGGGTGTAGAACTCCTTTGTTCCTTAGTACCCCTTGCTCATAGGCGATGTTTCACCCTTGCTTTTATTTTTATTAGTACCTCTTTATCTTTGTTGACTTGTCACCCATTTTAGTGTGGCATAGGTGTTGAAATTCTCTTTTCCTTAGTACCCCTTGATATTAAATGATGTGTCACCCTTGCTAAGTTGGCATAGATTTTGACCTCTTCATTTTATTAGTACGCCTTTTTCCTTGTTGACATCGCATGGGTGTCAAACTCTTCCTTTTCTTAGTACCCATTTATCTTTGTTGATGTGTCACCCTTTTTTGTGTGCATATGTTTTGAACTTTTTTTACCTTATTACCCCTTTATCTTAGGTGATGTGTCACCCTTTTTTACTTGGCATAGCTTTTTACCTCTTCATTTTCTTAGTATATGTTTCTCCTTGTTGACATGGCATGGGTGTCAAACTTTTATTTTTCTTAGTACCCCTTTATATTTGTTCAAGTGTCACCATTTTTAGTGTGTTATAGGTGTTGAACTTCTCTTTTCCTTAGTACTCCTTTATCTTAGGTAACATGCCACCCTTGTTGGGTTGGCATATATTTCGAACTCTTCTATTTCTTAGCATCCAATTCTCATTTTTTACATGGCATGGGTGACAAAATTTTATTTATTTTAGTACCCCTTTATCTTTGTTGACGTGTCACCCTTTTTTGTGGGGCATAGGTGTTGAAATTATTTTTTCCTTAGTACCAAGTTTTATTAGGTGACGTTTCACCCTTGTTGAGTAGAGATAGATTTCGACCTCTTCATTTTCTTAGTACCCATTTCTCCTTGTTTACATGGCATGGGTGTAAAACTCATCTTTTTCTTAGTACCCCTTGTGTTTTTTGACGTGTCACCTTTTTTTTGCAGCATAGGTTTTGAAATTATTTTTTCTTTAGTACCCCTTTCTCTTAGATGACGTGTCACCCTTGCTGAGTTGACATAGATTTCAACCTCTTCTTTTTCTTAGTACCCATTTCTCCTTGTTGGCATGCATGGGTGTCAAACTTTTCTTTTTCTTAGTACCCCTTTATCTTTGTTGACATTTCACCCTTTTTTGTGTGGCATAAGTGTTGAACTTCTCTTTTCCTTAGAGCCCCTTTCTCTTAGGTGACGTGTCACCCTTGTTGAGATGGAATATATTTTGACCTCTTAATTTTCTTAGTAACTTTTTCTCCGTGTTTACATGGCATGAGTGTCATTGATTTTTTTCTTAGAACTACAAGGAAAATACCCCCTAGCAGACGTTATAACAAAGGATGTTAGTGTTACAAAATTGGAAATGTTATCCCCGATATCTAGGGATAACTAGGAGATCATGTCTCGAGGCCCACATGGTCCTAGACATGGATTACCGAGAGCAGGAGCGACTTGAGCATGGCCCTGGAGGGCCCATCTTTCTTCTTCTCATCCAAACTTGTCCTGTCAGCAGTACCAGCTTCCATCACTACCGGCCTGGGTTTGCATCAGAAAGGACTCTTGCTCCATGAGGTAATTGGCCCGAGGTATCATGGTATGTGTCATATTTGATCATTATAACCTTCTTATATATGCATTAGGTTCCTTTCATTTCGGATGAATGCTTGGATCGTACACTAATCCACTTGACCACTGTTGGGGTGATTGATAGGGTAACTTAGCAAGTTGGTATTCATGGGTTTTGGTTAGCCACCAAGGGGGGTTTGCAGAGACATCGTCCGCCCCCACCATCTTATCACTTTTTCATCTTATATCCCGCTCATCCATCCCATTCCCCTATTCTGGCCATTAGGATGACCTTCCAGGGTACATTTTGTCTTGTGGGAAGAAGGGGCTAAAGGCCCAGGGGGTAAAAGCAGCTGGTAAAAGATAAAAGCCATAGGAAATGAAAACATAGAGATGCTTCGCCTAGGGGATCTCCAAGAAGGCAATAAAAGGCCTCTCGATAAGAAAACTAAGGGACCCTAAGAAAAATGAAATAAATAAATGCAAGACCTAACCAAGAGGATGGGAGGTCTCATCACGAGCCGAACCATTATGTTCATAGGTATTTAGCAGTATGACATTGCCACCATCTGGTCACCAAACCAGGGCAGTGACCTTTGGTTGCATGGCCA
>SNQJ01S0099015.1:4890-14957 GCA_010110895.2 Picea sitchensis | reverse complement strand
CCTTAGGTTTGAATTTCTCCAAGCCATTAGTTTCACTCCAATTGACTCCATTAGCCCAAGGCACTAGTCTAGAAGTAACTTTCAGCCTTTTTTGTGTTCAAATACTTTCTCAAACTCTTTTGTTGAAACCCTAACTAACCTAGTGTCTAACCCTAGCAGATTTTTCTAACCCTAACCCTAGGGTGACGTCTTAGCCTTATTGAACCCTTGTTTGCTCTAAAAGTTGTGGCTAGGTCATCCAAAGGCAGCCATAGAGGTCTTAAATAATTTCATTGGTTAAAATTGCAAACGTTTACCTTTTGGCCTTTCTAACTAACCAAATTTTAGGGCTGACGTCATAGTGACAACAACAATACTATAGGTGACGTCACACTCTTTTGATATTTGCTTAGGCTTAAACGTTGTGACATTTGTCATCTTATTTGATAGACTTTGAGTTATTGATTGTTCTCTTAAGATTATTTAACAAAACGTTCCTCTCATAGTCTCAAAATTGGCTGACGTCATCTCTATAGCAGCAACAATATTTATGACGCAGCAAATATATTTATTGTGAGCAGATTTATGATATGAGTTGCATTTGTGATATAATACAAGGATTTATTGTGTACATTGAATGCCCATATCTCTTATGTATTTATTGAAGAAGTGACATAAGTCTTTGTCTTTGTTTAGTAATCATTGACTTCGTCAATAATTACATTTGATCATTGCTCATATACATATTGAAGATAGTCATTAATATTTGAAGTACTAACCACTGCAACACGTTTTCTATCTTTGTTTATCTTGTCTCACAAACAGGTGCCCTTGTCAGTGGAATCTCTTCTTTGACTATCTCTTTGGCAATTAATCTGTGAAAGGACACCCTTATCTTGATCCACTAGCCCTTTAACCCTTTCATAAACCCAGATTACTAGGGACGTCTCCCTTGGACTAGCCATCCTAAATAGAAAGAGCTCCCCATCGAGGTGACAGTGGGTGGGGAAGCTCCTGTTATGCCAGTTTGAAGCCTTGACTCAAGCTATCTAAACCCTTCCTACAAACTGTGCGAAAACATGAAACATTTCTCAAAAAAACCTCCGCAAAAACATTCATTTTTGGTAGAAAATGTTTTTGCAGAGATTAAAATGGAACTTCAGTATAACTAAAAAAAATTGGGTGGGCGTAGGTTGTAGTGGATGTTTTTCTAGTCGGTGTGCTTCATGGTCTATACGCACTTGTGCATTCTCAAACATAAAGAATCAGTGCTTACATTACACCGAAAGCACCGGATGAGTCCTAAAATATTGGGGCACCGATGCATTTACACAAAATAATGCACCAGTTCTTTAATAAAAACAACGCACGAACCGAATCTATGATACCAATCACCGATGCGTTCTCTAACTTAAAGCACCAGTGCTTACAATTACAAGAAAGCACTGGGTTTGTCCAAAACAATTTGGGGCACTAGTGCTCTTATAAGTAATATCACACTAGTGCCTTAATAAGAATAAGGCATTGGGAGAATCTATGATACCATCATTGGTGCATTAAAAAACAAACCCTACCAGTGCATGATATTCAGAACGCATCGAGGCAGAAGTGCGATACAAGAAGCCTCGATGCGTTTATTAATTAAACACACCGATAAAGGTTTTTTATTATTATAATTGTTGGTTAAAATAGTATTAATATCAGTGTTGGTTCCTTGTATATTAGCACCGGTGTGAATTTAATTACAGACCTAGTGCATTTTATATTTAAACACATCGGTGTTGTTTATCTTTAAACGCACCGACTGTCATTTTCTCTTTTTAGAAACACCAACCTGTGATAGTGCACAATTATTGTTATTTTTTAATTCCATTGTTCATAAAAAAAATGACATATATATTATAATAGTATTCATATTTAATCATCCATATATTTAATCAACAATGTAACATTTCACAACAACATTAGACAACACAATAGAATAAAGCAAAACATATTTTATTATATATATTAATAATAGGCTCCTTGTCATAAAAAATTGGTCGAAACTTATTGGTAACCCTTGTCTTTCAATTGGGACACTATGTCCATTACATTAAACAAAATGTTTGACTTTCACAGACAATTATTTAAAAAAATACAACAACTTGCATTGATATCCAAATATATTGATCATCATTATTCGCTGGAACTGTTATCAGTGCTTGAGATACTTCCATGACTTGGGCTATTTGGTCGAATGTTTTTTTATTATCTCGATTTTTTTCCTCTTATTCAAATGATTCCATCTATAAAAATAAAAATAAATTGTAATCAGTGTATCTACAATAGTGAGAAGAATGAAAATTGAAATAAATAATATACATGAATGTCAATTGAAAAGTGACATACCATAGCAAGAATTGTGTCCTGAATGATACCCATTTTTTCAAAACTAAATCTCATGCCTTCTGTCAACAACTCTTATGTTGGCGGCACATTTCCATACTTTGTTTCCTGCAAGTTTTATACCCCATAATAAATCATAGATTTAGTATAAAAGTTTTTTTTTTGTTCCATTAATTATAAAATGATAGACGTAAAACAACATAAGATACTTACAAATTCCACAATTAATTTTTGATATGCTAACATATACTCACAACAAATCAATTCTTGCGATGGTTCTTATTTGTATGTTAGCACCTGTTTGAAGACATTCAAGGATGGTTGTTGTAAAACAAATTAAAATATAAAAAAAATGAAATCTTAAATCAATGTTATAAGGAAATAACAATTACTCACAAATTTTTCTATCATCCATTTTTTTCCTTATCGTCATGTTTTATGCGCTGAATGGGTTCCATTTTGTTTTGTTTTCTGCAAGAAAATACTTGAAAATTAATATTTAATGCTAAATTATTTATTTATCTGTACCTAATAGAAAATTTCAATGATTTCAGACATTTGAAGCAAGTTGTTGTTGAGATGGATCCTCCTGCCAATTATGTCCATTTCTTTTACCATCTCCTTGTACATTTTTTCGACATTCCTACTGGCATATTTTTTATATCATCTAGTTGATCCTTTGGGATTTTCATAATCTTCCTGAAAAAAGTAACATGACAATAAATTGTTTTATATTGATATATGAAAACTAAATATAACAAAATTGATGGAATGGTTTGTAGTAATATATACATATTCTAGAAAAACATTTTTAGGAATATTACTTTTTGAATGATTTTTTTTGTTGTTGTATTTTTTTTCTATTGCAAGTTTGACACGTCTCATTGACCATTTCTCTGGAAACACTTCATGCAGTTTATATATAACAAGGTTCTTGGAATCATTGGATTGATTTATGTACTGTAAGTGGAAAGTACATCTATACGTTCGTTTCACTATATCCCTCATAGTTTTGTAAAATATTCCCCCCCTTTCATTAACCTTCAACACCACTCCAGATGAGCTAAGGACCAATTCATCATCATTTACATCTCCTATAATTTTTATTTTCTTAGGATGACATTATGTTCCTTCATTATTGGTCCCTGTAGAACATTAAAAATATGTGAACTAATAGATTGTTTGAAACATGTTATCTAATATTTTTAAGTATATTATTAATGAAAATTAAAAAAAAAAAACTCATATTGAATATAATTTTTTCATTCACCCAATTCTTCCTTTTGCAATTTTTCCATCAAGATTTTACGCTCTTCTGCACTTAGATAAAAAATAATCTTATCAAGCTTCCTCATTTTATGCCTCTACAGGAAACACGCTAACCAATACATATTAGTTAAACTTACATATAGTTCAAACATATTAATTTTGTATAGAATTTACAAAGAACTTGCATTTTTTGCCTTATTAGATGTGTTATCATTGTGTCGATCATAATTTTTGTTACCTGAAAAATTTTCACACATTTTTAAATCAATATATATCATGTACCATTCAATACACAAGCTATTAAATATATTTTATAAATAAATCACATAATTTTCTACAAAAAAAAAGTTTTCAGTGTGCTTTCATAATATAATAGCACACCGGTGTGTTCCATATATGAAATGCACTGATATAAGAAATAGACTTTTTAAAAACTATAAATTACAACGATGCGATATGTATCATTATTAGCACCACTCCAATAGAAAATCAAAACCAAAAATAAAATAAAAAATACCATGAACAAATAAAATTACACATCGATGAATGAATTATTTTAATTATGTTGCAGCATTATCAGTGCATTTTATCCGAAAGAACATTGGTGCGTTAGATTCAATTAGGTGCACCGATTACCCAAAACATTTTTTTTTTAAATGTGACAGGGCCAAGAGGGTTTGGATCTGATGCATCACATGTCAAACACCTTTTATATGGAAACATAAACCCATTAAATCTAAAATGCCTAAAATGAAAAGTTGTAATTATGAAGTGATAGTGGAAGTTAAACCCTAAGGTGAAATTTTGTAATCACATAAGAAAGAAGAAGCAAGGATTTAAGGTAAGTATGATTTTTTACTTTTATTCTTTTCCTGATTTTTAATTAATTCTAAATAGAGATACAAATTGTAAAAACAATTATTATTAAAATCAACAATAAAATTTAAAATTTTTACAATGCAGGGTTTTTAGTGAATAAAAAAACCCTTCAAATTCTGAATAAGTCTTATGCTTCAAAGTATTGATTTGTTGCTCCACAGTTCTCCCCTGTATGTCTCTCTTGCAAATCTCTCCCCAGTAAATTTTGGAAAAATAATAAAATACTGAATAGCTTAATACCCATGAAAGATTTTATGAAAATGGTTTTAAATGAATCACCATAACCTTCAAATTCCAATCTTCTAAATAATCATATTGTTCCTAAGTATTTTTCTACCCCATAGTGCTCTCCAATATGGCTCTCTTGCAAATATCTCCACTGTAAATTTTGGTAAAATAATGAAACAATGAATAGATTTTTAATATTTAAATGACTTTATGAAATTATATTTTAAATTCCCGCTCATTTTTCAATTGTAAAAGAACAAAGTTGTTTTTTTTTTTTAACTTTTCGAAACCCTGGTGCATCTATTAATATAACGCACTGGTGCGTTTTTGTATGCAATGCACCTGTGCGCTTAAAATTTTTGGAGCACCAATATCAAACAATTATTTTTTATTTATTTACGAACTAGTGTGACTCGTAAATAAATGGCCTAATGTTTTATATTGTTATATACATAACAATGTGTGTTGTTTAAATAAGTGCACCATTATGATTTCAAAGTTATATGAATTTTTATTTGCACAAAATGTAGTATATTCATCTTAAATTATCTTTTAAGATGCATTCACGTGACTTGCACTAGTCCATAGTATACATTTTCCGCTTAAAGTAGCCTTATTCTTAAAAAATTATTGTTGATTTAGCTCAAATGCAGGGAGAAAAAATTATAATATCAAATGGCCAATTCTTCAAATTTTAGCCTGTTCCATATTGCTCAAATTCCATTGTGTAGTTCTCTCTTTCCATCTCTAGTAAGTTCATATTTTATTTATATTTCGATTATCTAATTGAATTTATTTATTTTTATCCTTGTCAATGTTAATAAAAATGTATCCAAATTTGCAGGATCCTGATTCAGAATCAATTTCAAATGAAGATAACATTCCACCAATTCAAAAACGTCGGAAACTCTTATAAGGAGAAATATACCGCAAGCAGTTGGTAGATGAAAATGGACAACCACTTTATGTTGTCAATAGTAACATGCTATCTTCCAATCACAATCCTAGGTCAACGATGGTAATAATTAATGTTGGGTATAATGTGATTTGAAAAAACCAATTTCATTGTGCTTACTAATATCACCGATGTACTAATCTTCAATATTTTGAAATTAGGATTCGGATAATGAGAAGCCTACCTGTCATCTTCTGTTGCACCCCACTACAATGTCAAATTGAGAGAAGGATGAAATAAGAGCACAACTCGGAGAGGAAGCATACCAAGAATGGTTGAATCGAGAACTTATTCAATTCCCACTATGTCCAGATTTATCGATTAGGAATGACTACAAAAATAATATTTCTTCACAAGTTGGTAATGGAGTCAATGAAATAGAGGTTGGAATGAATGATTATTTATGGGATACAACTTACATGGAGAAAACTTTGTTATATGCATTCCAAAACAATGAGCGAGGGGATGATGTTCATATCACTGATACTTTATTCGAAAGTCTGAAATCTACTTCCACCACCCCTCTCTTTGGAGCTAGCCGATCAAAGTCTACCCAACTGGGGAAAACAATGTTTTTCTACAACTTGAAAGAAAGTTTTGGCATTTCAAACACATGTTTCTCGATAATATTGAGGTAATTGACCATCGTTAAGTCCCTTATAATTTGAAAAATAATGTCACACAATCAACATTAAAAACGATCGATTTTATGAACTTTAAATGACATTGTACATTTATATTTCCCACTAACGACAGGTTATTCAAAGATAAGGTTCTTTCAAGTGATAATGTCTTACTCAGTAGTTGCAAAGAGGCAAAGCATATGTTGAAAATATTGGGTGTTGAGTACATATCATATCATGCATATCTGAATGATTGTATTATATATAGGCAAGAATATGGAAACAAAAATATATGTATGGAATGTGGGCATGAAATATATTATAAATCAAATAAAAAGGGTAAACCACATGGTCCTCTTCATAATATATTTATGTACATGCCTATAATACCAAGGATTCAAAGGCTCGTTCATTTCAAAGAATTACCTATGTTGCAAGGATGGCATGCCTCGCATAGAAGTGATTCGAGAGTTGTGTGAATCCCAATATATTCAATATGTTGGCATGTTTACAGGAAGAGTGTGCTTGTCATTGATGGCAAGATCAAAGTGTGCAATGATGGAAAAACAAGAACAAAGTAAGCTCAAGAGGATTAGTGCAGAGTCGCATGCAGTGCGTAGGTTTGCACCAGGGACAAGGTTAACTCATTGCCAAATCTCAAGAGAGATAGCGTACTTGGGATCTTAGAAGAATCAAAGGTTGAGGCATTTGACACTTATAAATTACTCCAAGTTAGGACGATGTGTAAGCTCGAGAGGAGAAGCGACAATGATCATTGGATCCCATTGAGAATTCCTGATGACTGTCAGATCTGAATTCAGATAGGTCGAGCGCACAGATGGAGGACAGATCTCGGGCGTTAGATCTGAGTGCGGGGTCCAACCATCATTGGATCCAAAAGAACCTGCACATTCTTTAAAGTGAAAGGTGAAGAGGGATTACAAAATCCCGAAAGAAGGAGGACTGTCCATCTTCGGGCAAGACACGTGGTCACAGATCATCTTTTCTCTAACTAAAAGGTCAAAGGAAGGAAGTTCTCTAACCTCCCAACTCGCGATATCTGAAATCATGATAAGATCTAGGCTGTCATATCTGGAGTAATTATGAAGGACCAACAGTCATTAGATATGGTGAAGCTGCGAGGCAGATAAGACCAAGAGTCATCCAACTCTCCAAAACTATGAAGGAATCATGGATGTCCATCAAGGATAGTCATGGATCATTGGTTCCATAGGACACATGGCGAAAGATCATCGTTTCACTGACTGGAAAGTCAAAGGAGTGAAGTGCTTATTTTATTGGTGAGTGGTCATATCTCAAGGTCACATCGTCGAAGGATTAAGGGAAGGAGCTAATTGCTAAGCTCCATATCGGTATTCACAACTTGGAGTATCAAGACCCTTCATCACATGAATCATGATATGCAAGATCACAAAAAGATCTGGACCGTCAGATCACCAAGGATTGTGGACTGTTGATCAGGCATGAAGAAGGCTCATGAAGTGGCGAAATCGCGATAAAATATGGATCGTTGATCCAAGAGGGGCATGTGGCAATAGATCAAAGAATGAAAGAAACATCGATATGCGAAATTGTGAAATGCCTTTTGGTGCAGCCTGTGGTCGCTGCCTGTGGTCACGTGAGGAGAAGAAACTAGTGGTGCTAAGCTCCATCTCGGAGTCTTGGAGATCACAACTTGGAGTGTCAAGACCCTTCATCATAGGAATGCAAAAATGTGAAATCACAAAATTTAAATTATGTTTAGCGCTTGATCACATCTAGTGGGCATATGAGATAAATGCAAGACCCTGTGGATTTAATCCAACGGTGCTGGTTATTTGAGCATCTGATCGAAGGGCTATTGTTGATCTTCATGATTAACTGTTCAGTTACGATTCAGTCAGCATAACCGAATCATGGTTCTTGGACAGTTGGCGATTCAGTTGCTGTGTGTTTTTTCCCAAGAATATTCGAGGTGTAACTGCAGAGGAAGTGGTTAAAAGAAACATGCAGTGATTGTGCATGGTTGGTTGTTCTGAATGAAAAATGAGTTGAACTGTAAGAAAAGGAAAACAACAGTATGCATAGTGTGAGATAAAACTCAAAGATGAGTAAAAGATGATGTATAGATAGAAGCGAGATGTTGTTTTTTCCTTTTGAGGCTTGAGCGAGCAAAGTAGAGAAAAAGTGGAGTGGCAATGAACAACCCGATGAGCATAACAATGGAATGGTGAAAAGCATGTAGAGGCATTGTGCATGAAGGACGAAGAAGGTGCAAAGATAGTATAAATATGTAGAACAGAGAAGAGATGGAGGCTGCTATGGAGAGGAATTACACATGGGAAATAACATGCTATGGGCAGGAGATGAAATACACAGAAGAGGCATAATTCATAGAATAAAAATAAGATGCAGAGCATAAAGTGCAGCAGAAGCAAAGAACAGAGATTCATAACTGAGACAATAAAAGAAGGCTGAGGTGCACTTGTAGATAAAAGAAGAAGATCAGAAAGCGTAAGAAGATGCAGGCAGAGAGACACTGATACAGGAGAGTAGAGAAGCATAGCATAATAGTGATAAGCCTAGTAAGCCAATGACAACTATTGAGTCACTGTAATAAGTTTCAGTAGAAAATATTTATATTTCAGGGTGCTAGGGAGGTGCTAGGGAGGACTAGTGTCCTCAATGGTTCTAGTGGGTGATTGAACATAGGGAGTTGTAGCTTCCATCTGGTTGCAACCAGAAAAGCCAGGGTGGCAGGGTGGTGCAAGGGAGAAATGTTGTTCTCTGTTATACAAGTTGGTGCCTGTGTGATTGGAAGTTGGTGCTTCCATCCAGTTGGTGCTAGAACACTCAGGGAGTTGGTACTTCCTTCTAGTGGGTGTTAGAGAAACCAGAAAGTTGGTGCTCTCAAACAAGTTTGTGCTTGTATAAGTGGAAGTAGGTGCTTCCATCCAGTTGGTGCTGGAACACTTAGGGAGTTGGTGCTTCCTTCTAGTCGGTGCTAGAGAAAATAGAGAGTTGGTTCTCTCAGAAAGTTGTAGCCTCACAATGAATTGGAGCTCATATGTATGATAATGTACAGAATCTAAAGATTACTTACCATACCAAGAAGAAGAGGTTTTTACCCTTTATGGGTTTCCTCAGGAAAAATCTATCTTTGTATATTTCATATGTGTGATTGATGTCGAATGTTCTATTTCTTGCCTCTCTGCATTATTGTGATTTTCATTGAGTTCTCTGTAAAGAGTTTAAAATAATCATAATTGTTTAAGCACGGTAACAACTAATTCACCCCCCCCTCTCAGTTGTCCAACAATTGGTATTAGAGCCAGGTTCCTTTTATCTAAAGGTAGATCAGTAAGCTTAAACATGACAAGTCATGACGGGACTTCAGTCACTAAGCCTCCTTTGTTTGATAGAACAAATTTTTCCTTCTAGAAGGTTAGAATGAGAACATACCTAATGGCCTTAGGTGCTGATGTTTGGGATGTAGTCGAGACTGGATATATAAATCTTGTTGTGCTAGCTTCGAAGGATGATAAGTTAGAATTTATCTTTAATGCTAAGTGAATGAATGCTATCCTGAATGGACTTGCATAATCCAAGTTTGTAAAGGTGATGCATCTTCAAACTGCCAAAGAAATGTGGGACAAACTCATTAGCAACTATGAAGGAAATGAGAAAGTAAAATATGCCAAACTTCAAACACTTAGGTTGAAGATTGAACAAATAAACATGAATGA
>SNQJ01S0099014.1:76032-86169 GCA_010110895.2 Picea sitchensis | reverse complement strand
ATTGTATTGTCTACAAAGGAGAGGATTAGAGTGTTCAGTAACTCTAAGTGTTTAGTAACTCTAACTCTAAATTTGACCTTACATGGTTTCTTGCAAATCCACCATTTAACAATAATGGTGTCTACCACTACTGACAGATGAATGGTGTCTACCACTACCGATAATGCACTTGTTTACAAAAAAAAAAGTAAACTATTTGCAATTTGCCTTGATTCTGAAGTTGTATGGTGTTAGGGACCTAACATACCTAACCCCTCAAGTGGGTAGAATACTATCTCTCCATGTAATAAAGGTCAATATTAATAAGGCCTAGAAACAAGGAGGAATAAGTCAAATGGAAGAAGACCTAATAGAAGCTTCCGCTTCTAGAAGGATCTTCCTCTAGATTGTTCTTTTGGATAGATAGATTTAGTATAAATAGGAATAGAATGGTATGAAAAGTTTTGTATTGGATACTAATGTAATAGATATTTTCTCTATTGGAGGTTTCCCCCTCGAAGAGGAAAGTGAACACTTCTCTTAGTAATCAAAGTGCTATTTCTGGTGTTATTCTGGTATTATTCTGGTTATATAATTGTTTCTCTGCCATTTGTAGCTAATTATTTATGTTTTGCATACTATTTTATATCTAGAATACTACAAGTGGTATCAGAGCACCTTCCTTGGCAAAAAAATGTGGGTTAATTTTTTTCAGGGTAGAGACATATTCTGGCTTCTTAAAGCTATAGAGATATGTTGTTACGCGCATAAACCCGTGATTGGGGATTCATACACGCGGGAAATACAAGTGGTACTTAATCACACATATGTTGGCCACCCTTGTAACCCATGTTGGTACCCCTTCGAGTGGTAGCGCAACAGACAACAAATGTATATGGATCGGCCTAGATCTCCTAAATCCCTCCATATATAAATCAATCAGTCGCCTGACCTCTATAGTGCCACCGAAAAAAACACTTGGGAAGATACTCTATAGTACCTCGGTAGTCAGGTAGTATAGTTAAGGGCATGGTCTAGCCTCCTTAGTTGGTGCCCTGAGATATTGGGTCGGGTACTACTGTTGGAACCCGCACGCATATCAGAGAGCCATAGCACAGAGAAAACCCTTGTTTGTAGAACCCTTGAATACCCTAACCCTTGGGACGGAAACAAAAGAAGAACATACAAGATATGTTGTCGTGAAACAGTGTCTTCTGCATTTAGGTTGCGAAATTACTACACATTTCTTCTTGTTAAGCATTTGGGCATTTCGTCACTGTAGTATTCTTCAGGTCAGAGTATAACTCTGTAGGAGTAAAAAAATAAGTTTAGTGGTCCCGCCGACACACTTATTTGGGACCTATTCCATTGGATTCCCCTTTTCTTTCTGATCACAATCATACCCTTCATTTTTAATCCTTTTTGTTTCAGTGGACCCGCCCCCTTCCCAGTTTCCCTATTTTTCCACCTATTCCATTATATTTCTCTTCTCGCACTGATCGTCATGGTACCTATCACTTATAAGTCATTTTTTTTGGTCCCACCCACCCATTTATACTTACCTTCACTTACCCTTTCCAAATGGACACCACTCACAACCGAGAACTCCAAGCTTTCATCAATCAATCCCATTCCTCCATCGAACATATGACATGAGATTGGCTCTATTGATTCCCGCATTGCAAAAGTAAAGCACAAATTTGACACCATGGAAGCCAACTTCACAACCCAATTTACCACCCTCCAGTATGTTGTCAATCAACTATTGAACTGCCCTATGGGTCCTTCCTCATCAGATCAACCTGAGGCTGTTGATTCCTCTCAGGCTCTGTGTTTTCAATCCAACTCCTTTCGTCATGAACCCCTTCTTCCCCGCATAGATTTCAATAAATTTGATGTCTCTGATCCTATGGGTTGGGTCACTCAAATGGATCATTATTTTTCTCTACATGGTATTATTGACAAGTTGGCCAAAATTTTCTATGTTGTCCTCTATCTAGATCTTGAACACTGGAAATGGAGTAAAAAATCATGTAAGGGGTATATTTCCTGGACCTAGTTTGTTGCAGACCTCTATGATCGCTTTGGTACTGATACCCACTATCTCGATTATTTGACCAAGTTGAAACAGTAAGGAATAAAGGAAGACTTTATCACTTCTTTTGAGAATTTGTTCTTTCGAATAGAGGGCATGTCAGATCCGTTATTCCCTGAATGTTTTATCAGTGGCCTCCAAGATGAAATCTGATCCCAGGTTCTCATGGCTCGCCCTCAGACTTGGTTGGAAGCTACTAAATGTTCTAAAGAGGCCCAACAAGTGTTTTTTTCTGAGAACAAAAGGCTCTCTTTTGTTTCTCATCCTCGACCCACTAATCCCAACCCTCTCTGTCACTCCCCTCAAGGTCTAGAAACTAACTAGGGATGAAATGGTTGAATGCCAACAAAAGGGTCTTTGATATAACTGTGATGAAAAATATTTTATGGGGCACAAGTGTAACGAACAAAAACTTTTTAGGCCATTTCCAAAGATGTTCCTGAAGATGATGTGACAGTTCCCCTTGTTGAAGAGCCATCCCTTCCCAATGCTACCCAAGAGCCTATTGACCCACCTGAAGTTGACCCACTTATTTCCTTGCATGTCCTCACTGGATTCTCTGCCCCGCAAACCCTCAATCTCATTGGCTATATTAAGCACAGGAAGATCATCATCCTTGTTGACAGTGGTAGCACCCTGAATTTTATTCATCGTCGTATTTCCCAAGAAACCAATTTCTATATTCGTGTTGTCAATAATTTTCAAATCATGAGAACCAATGGTGGGTCCATGAAATGTGGTGGTCGTTGTGAAAATTTTTGTCTTCAAATTGGACATTACCACCTGGAATATCATATGTTTTCCATTAACATGGGCGGTTGTGACATTGTTCTAGGTGTTGAATGGTTACACACTTTGGGTCCCATTCTTATGGATTTGAGGGAATCAACCATGCAATCCCAACCGGAGGGACAAAGGTATCAATTCCAAGGTCTCACAATTGGTTCTCCTGAGATCATTAGTTCCCATTGCATGGAAAATCTCCTCAAGAAAGGCCACTTAGGTATTATTGCTCAACTCCATTCTATTCAAGCCGTTGAAACACCCTTTGTGCATCATGACCTCCAAGCTATCATTTCCACACATCAAGTTTTTTCTTCCACCCCTCAAGGACTTCCTCCTTCTCTTGGTGTTCATTCCATTCCCATTTTTCCTAGAAGTCTTCCTCCCAATGTTCACCCTTATTGTCATCCCTTTGTCAAAAAGAATGAAATTGATAAAATAGTGCTAGAATTTCTCCAAGATGGTGTTCTCTGCCCCAGTACCAACCATTATTCTTCCCCTGTGGTCAGGGTACTTAAGAAAGATGGTACTTGGCGCATGTGTCCTGACTTTTGTGCCCTCAATAAAATCACCATCAAGGACAAGTTTCCCATTACTTTCATTGATGATCTCTTGGATGAGTTGAGTGGTGCTCAGTACTTCACTAAACTTGATTTGTGTTTTCTCTACCACCAAATATGTATGCAATAAACTAACATACCAAAGACATCCTTTCTAACTCATGAGGGTCACTATGAGTTTTTGGTCATGCCCTTTGGCGTGTGTAATTCCCCCTCCACCTTCCAAGGCCTCATGAATCATGTCTTCCGTCCTTTTCTCTGTCATTTTTTATTAGTTTTCTTTGATTGTATTCTCATCTATAGTAAAACTTGGCAATCCCATATTACCCATGTGGATCAAATTCTCCATCTACTCTCTTGGCACCAACTTTTCCTCAAATGCTCTAAATATTCCTTTGGCACCTCAGAAGTAGAGTACATGGGTCATATTGTTGGCAAGGCTAGTGTTCGGGTGGATCCTAAAAATATTGAAGAAATGAAGGATTGGCCTTGCCCCAAGACTATCAAAATATTGCGTGGTTTTTTGGGTTTAGAAGGCTATTATCGCAAGTTTGTTCATTATGGGAAGATTGTGTCCCCTCTCACTGCTCTCCTTAAAAATAATTATTTCACTTGGACTCTTGCAGCAAATCAGGATTTTCAATCTTTGAAGGAGGCTATGTGTACTACTTTGGTATTAGCCCTTCCTGATTTCACAAAGACCTTTGTCCTGGAATGTGATGCCTCGGGAAGAGGAATTGGAGTCATCCTTATGAAAGAAGGCAGACCTTTGGCCTTTACTGGGAAACAATTGTCAAAATGTCATTTGGGCCAATCAATCTATGAAAAGTAAATGTTGGCTATTTTGCATGGAATAGATCTCGGATGCCCTTATCTCCTGGGGCAATGCTTCCAAATAAAGACAAATCATAAACGCCTCAAGTATTTTCTGGAGCAACGACCTTCCTCTCGAGAGAAACAAAAATGGATAACTAAGCTCTTTGGTTATGACTATGATATCATTTACGAGAAAGGAAAAGAAAATGTGGTTGCTGACGCTCTTTCTCGAAAATATGAAGATGAAGGGTCCCTTTTCTCCCTCTCCTTCATTGTACCAGATTGGCTCCAAGATGTGCACCAAGAATGGCTACATGATCCTAAAATATCCCATCTGATCCAACAATTGCAAGCTAAGTCTCCAATTTTCCTAGGGTACTCTTGTCACAATGATGATCTTTGCTACAAAGGTCGTTTGTATTTAAGTAAAAAGTCACAACTTAAATCCACAGTTCTTTCTGAGCTTCATGCTACTCCCATAGTTGGGCATTCAAGGTTTACCAAAACCTATTACCGGGTCAAACATTCCTTTTTCTGGGATGGTATGAAAAAGGACATTCACACTTTTGTAGCAGAATGTGATGTTTGTCAACGCAACAAAGGAGAAATCATCAAACCTCCTGGTACACCAACCGCTTCCTATTCCACCCACTATTTGGAGGGACATATCTATGGATTTTATTGTGTGATTAACTAAATCGGGAAATAATTCAGTCATCATGATGGTTGTGGATCATCTTTCCAAGTATGTTCATTTATGTGCTCTTCAACTCCCATTTACTGCATCTATTGTGGTTCAACTTTTCATGGATCATATCTTCAAGCTTCATGGCATTCCTAATTCTATTGTTTTTGATTGAGATCCCAATTTCACCGACAATTTGTTTGCAAGAACTGTTCAAAGTACAGGGCACCCAATTGCATCTCAACACCGCCTATCATCCCCAGACTGATGGTCAAGCTGAAGTCGTCAACAAGTGTTTGGAGACTTATTTGAGGTGTTTTTCCTCTGAAAGACAAAATCAATGGGATGAGGCTCAATGATTACCATTAGCTAAATGGTGGTACAACACTTATTAGCATACATCTACTTATATGATTCCTTTTGAAGCAGTATATGGCCAAAATCCACCTTTTGTTCTCTCCTACATGTCAAGTGTCTTGAAGGTCTAGGCAATTGACCAAACACTTACAGTTCGCAAGGCTATTCTCTGTACCCTCAAAGAGAATTTGGTTATGGCTCAAAATCGCATGAAGAAACAAGATGATCAAGGTTGCTCAAAACGTCAATTTGTTGAAGGAGACCAGGTATGTCTTCGATTGTAACCTTATAAGCAAACTTCACTCAAGGCCGAACATTGTCAGAAATGGGCACCCAAATTTTATGGTCTTTATACAATTCCCAAGCGCGTTGGACAAGTGGCTTATCAATTAGATTTCCACATTCATTCTAAGATTTATCTTGTTTTTCATGTTTCCTGCTTAAAGAAGGTGATTGGAACGAAGTGTCAAACTCAAACCAACCTTCCCGAGTTGGATGAAGAAGGATCCATCTGGTTGCAACCAAAAGAAGTTTTGGACCAACGAGAGCATCGTCTCCATCAACGTACCATCAAGGAAGTGTTAGTCCCGTGGAAAGATACAACTCCCCACTTGGGAGCCTGCTAACATTCTGCAACAATTTTCTCATCTCAAGCCTTGAGGACAAGGCCGATTTTAAGGAGGGGGGCATGTCAGGGACCTAACCTACCTAACCCGTCAAGTGGGTAGAATAATATATCTTGATGTAATAAAGGTCAATATTAATAAGGCCTAGCAATAAGAAGGAATAAGTCAAATGTAAGAAGACCTAATAGAAGCTTCCGCCTCTAGAAGGATCTTCCTCTAGATTGTTCTTTTGGATAGATAGATTTAGTATAAATATGAATAGAAGGGTATGAGAAGTTTTGTCTTGGATATTATTGTAATAGAGCTCTACTCTGTTGGAGGTTGCCCCCTCGAAGAGGCAAGTGAACATTGCTCTCAGTGATCAAAGTGTTCTTTCTGATGTTATTATGATATTATTCTGGTATTGTTCTGGTTATATCATTGTTTCTGTGTCATTTCTAGCTAATTATTTTTGTTCTGCATACTATTTTATATATGGAATACTACATATGAACCCCTAGGCACCTCACAAAAACACTATTGTGCAATGTTAATATGATAATCGTTCAAAAAAACAAAAAATCCACCCATGGTCACAAAGATTCGAGCAAGTTCACTAGCATACAACGATGTCCTTGAAACGAGGCCTTTAATCTCTAAGATACGAAGGTATGTATTTGCCCTTGGTGCTGTTGTGTATGGTGCTCTTTGAGTTACACAAGATGCTTTTCTTGAGACACTTCCAGACTTGAATGGAAGCCTTAAAAAAACTATATTTTGAGCGAAAGAAGGTGAGAAAGGTGGAATTACCATATCTGAACAATGCCTGTCTTCAGCAATCCGAATCATGTAAAATCAAAATCTCTTTTGTTCCCCTCTTTGAATTGGTTTAAGAAAATCCATCTCAACGCATCAACGTGATTTGAGCCACTACATTTGTCGCCTTGTTTGAAAATGAAGGACAGAGAACCCACATTCTCAAATCCATTCGTGTCTTGCGGGGAGGATTCTAAGCACAATTAGAAAACCCAACTGCATTTTTGGGGCAATGAAAGATATGGGTTCAACTTAGGTTTAAACCAAAGTTTCAGTAGGCGTGATGAACTTCCTCGAGAAAATAAATACGCCTTTTAAACACTCGAGAAGGGAAAGCTACAGATTTAAACCTTTGCAATAGCGATGACAGGTCAAGGTGATAAATACGCAAAGAGGAAATATCCTGCAACGATTCCTGATACGGCTCATCGATATCCTCCCGAGCGATAGGATTTTTCTCAAAATCAATGCGAGTAGGAATAAATGTTCAAGCTATGCCATTTTCCCTGCTGCTTAGATCAAATACAAATAGTGTCGTCATCATTCTTATCGAGAACCCTCACATCCATGACATCGATGACTCCAAGCTTGTTGGGATATGATACTCAATGTGTATACACCCTTGAAATTAAGGAAATTGGTGATTGAGGTTGTGGATCAAGTTTCACTACGCGATCATCCAGATCGTAAGCCATAGAGAGAGGTCGTAGAGTCAACTGACTAATCGTGTCGAGTAGTAGCTATCGTGGAGATTCCTTGCATGTTGTCCCATGCCTCTGGTGCTCAGCCCTGACTACATCCAAGACAATTGCGCCAATGTCAATGCAGAAAGAGAATGACCAAGAGCAATGACATCTAATAAAATTGTTGGCGTAACTCAATAAGACAAAGAAATTGATCCCTGGAATTTGCACGAATAATACCCATAGAAGAGTTTCTATATCACATAGAGAGAGTCGTGCGAAGGGTTTCACTGAGAAAGACACACCAACATAGAGAGGATGTTTGAAGAGGGAGAAATCTTAGAGATACAAGAGATCTCAGAGACGTTTTTAACCGCGGGAGACAAATTTGCAGGAATATGGACAGACCTGCGAATGGTTATGCAAGAAGAGAGAGGTTTATTCACTTGAGATTGAAACATGGAGTCAAAAACTTGTTTCGAGTTGAGGAATCTATGTGTCGGGGTTTTCACGCAGAGATGAGGATGCATATGGAAGAAACCCTAGCAGGTGAGGCATTTCTAGAAGTTTTGTAGGAAAATAGATAGAATGACTTGCAGATAGACAGAGCAACGTTTCGGTATGTGACAGATTGAAACGCTCAACCGAGAGAATCTCAAGATGCTACGAAAAACTACCACATCTTACAACTTTCTTAGGCCCTAATAACTATAGAGCTCTGATACAACTTTTCATAATCACGAAATAGGATAAACATGAAAGAATATTAATGATACATCAATTCGGATGATGTTGGATTCATCTTCCAAAGTCTCTTGGATTGTTGACCACGGACCTTTAACATTATGTTAAGTTGGTAACCCTAACATATTATGTTTCCAATATCCCTAAATACTAATGAGAAAAAATCATAAATGCAATCTAGAATTAAATAAGGATGTGACTATTTGATAGATATCTAATGTGTAAGTGTATAGGTAATAGGGTCGGCCAAATAGTAAATGAGCCTCATGTCTAGGTGTGAATAGGTATATATACAGATCATGTATTCATTATTTAGGACATGTGAATTGTGATGTATGAATGTATTTGGGTATTTGGAGGAGATTATCCTATTCTTTAAAGAGTTAGTATGTAACTCATCTATCTTATTTATATTAGAGTTGTGCTCCACATTCACATTTATGTAGATGGTGTGTGCTTCTAGTTTATTCTGATATTATAAGCATTTGGTTCATAATAGATAGTGTCTTCCCAATAAATTATTAATTGTTATCCCCATATGGCGTAAGAGTCCATTTCCACATAGTATTGATATCAATAGGAAGTTCACTTTGGAAGTGAGAAAATTTCAAGAGATAATGGGCTCCACATCTACATGCACATATATCCTTACGAAATTGTAACCCATAAAGATTGATGGTATGATAGGCTCCACATCTACATGCACATATATCCCTAGGAAATTGTAACCCATAAAGATTGATGGTATGATAATATGGTAACATGGATTATATAATCCATAAATGAATCAAAGTAGAAAAATTGTGTTGAAAGGAGATCCCTATTGAATCTCTAGTAAATATACTCTAGTCATTTCCTAATATTAATCGAAATGAATCAATCTTTGACAGAATCCTAGTGTTAGTGCCTATTGGGGCCATACATTTGACAATGGGACTTCAACGCTAACTAGGATTTTTTTTCCTAAACTAGAAATCACAACACTAACCCCTTTTCTTTATCCTCCTAACACTCAACAACATTGAAATCTCTACATAAAAGGTAGGGGTCATGTGAAATTTCATAAATAATATAATGCAAAAATGTTAAATGACCGCTTAAGTCATTAGTTTCTACATGTTAGAAACGCCAAACAAGCAGCTATCCAAAATGAGAAAAATCCAAACTAGCCTTTGTGATGGGCTAAGGCCCCAATCAACATAAGTGATGGAAAACTATGGAGAGACTAGTATAGATATGCCACATTTCCCATCAAAATGATTAGAATAGAAGTATTTAGTTGTTTTCCAGATCAATGGTAAGGAAGGACAAATCATAAGCACTAATTTTTTTACTTTGTGTAGATAGAGAATACTTTTCCTACCCAGAGATGTCAATGGTGGACTTGTATTTTATTCCATGATATTTTAGACCCTTGAAATTCCATGAGATGGATTTCATTAAAAACATACAACATTGTGAATTTATACATCATTAATATTCAGTTCCTTATGAGAATGGAGGGAATTATTTGTAGGAGACAATTTCAACCAATGGTCACCAAGAGTATTTTTCCTTGGCTAGTTTTGTTGGCCATCAACATCATAAACTACTTTATTTTCTAGTGCATGTAGGAGTGGTGGAGGAGAGCATGGTCGTCAACTACCACCCCCTTGTTCCATGGAATAAGAAGGTGTTTTATTATTTATATTATCTTGTTGCGTTAAGGGTCAATGAATTTGGTGTCAAGGTTTTTTATTCAAGAGCCTCTTACAATTTTTTTTACAAACAACATCAATTCAAACACCTTCTCCTACATTCATTTCCTATGGATATTTGAAAGACTAAGAGCTTAGGTAGGTGAGGATACCCCTTGTTCAGGGTTGTTAGAAAAAATACATGGATTTGATGATTTGAGCTCTCACAATGGAAGAAAGTGTTCATACAATTGATGTATCAAACCGGCTAATGGTGTGCTTGGTGACCAATCTGAATTGACAAAAACTTATTTAGGTCTATATTAGAAGGAGGGTCA
>SNQJ01S0099014.1:56604-75982 GCA_010110895.2 Picea sitchensis | reverse complement strand
ATTGTATTGTCTACAAAGGAGAGGATTAGAGTGTTCAGTAACTCTAAGTGTTTAGTAACTCTAACTCTAAATTTGACCTTACATGGTTTCTTGCAAATCCACCATTTAACAATAATGGTGTCTACCACTACTGACAGATGAATGGTGTCTACCACTACCGATAATGCACTTGTTTACAAAAAAAAAAGTAAACTATTTGCAATTTGCCTTGATTCTGAAGTTGTATGGTGTTAGGGACCTAACATACCTAACCCCTCAAGTGGGTAGAATACTATCTCTCCATGTAATAAAGGTCAATATTAATAAGGCCTAGAAACAAGGAGGAATAAGTCAAATGGAAGAAGACCTAATAGAAGCTTCCGCTTCTAGAAGGATCTTCCTCTAGATTGTTCTTTTGGATAGATAGATTTAGTATAAATAGGAATAGAATGGTATGAAAAGTTTTGTATTGGATACTAATGTAATAGATATTTTCTCTATTGGAGGTTTCCCCCTCGAAGAGGAAAGTGAACACTTCTCTTAGTAATCAAAGTGCTATTTCTGGTGTTATTCTGGTATTATTCTGGTTATATAATTGTTTCTCTGCCATTTGTAGCTAATTATTTATGTTTTGCATACTATTTTATATCTAGAATACTACAAGTGGTATCAGAGCACCTTCCTTGGCAAAAAAATGTGGGTTAATTTTTTTCAGGGTAGAGACATATTCTGGCTTCTTAAAGCTATAGAGATATGTTGTTACGCGCATAAACCCGTGATTGGGGATTCATACACGCGGGAAATACAAGTGGTACTTAATCACACATATGTTGGCCACCCTTGTAACCCATGTTGGTACCCCTTCGAGTGGTAGCGCAACAGACAACAAATGTATATGGATCGGCCTAGATCTCCTAAATCCCTCCATATATAAATCAATCAGTCGCCTGACCTCTATAGTGCCACCGAAAAAAACACTTGGGAAGATACTCTATAGTACCTCGGTAGTCAGGTAGTATAGTTAAGGGCATGGTCTAGCCTCCTTAGTTGGTGCCCTGAGATATTGGGTCGGGTACTACTGTTGGAACCCGCACGCATATCAGAGAGCCATAGCACAGAGAAAACCCTTGTTTGTAGAACCCTTGAATACCCTAACCCTTGGGACGGAAACAAAAGAAGAACATACAAGATATGTTGTCGTGAAACAGTGTCTTCTGCATTTAGGTTGCGAAATTACTACACATTTCTTCTTGTTAAGCATTTGGGCATTTCGTCACTGTAGTATTCTTCAGGTCAGAGTATAACTCTGTAGGAGTAAAAAAATAAGTTTAGTGGTCCCGCCGACACACTTATTTGGGACCTATTCCATTGGATTCCCCTTTTCTTTCTGATCACAATCATACCCTTCATTTTTAATCCTTTTTGTTTCAGTGGACCCGCCCCCTTCCCAGTTTCCCTATTTTTCCACCTATTCCATTATATTTCTCTTCTCGCACTGATCGTCATGGTACCTATCACTTATAAGTCATTTTTTTTGGTCCCACCCACCCATTTATACTTACCTTCACTTACCCTTTCCAAATGGACACCACTCACAACCGAGAACTCCAAGCTTTCATCAATCAATCCCATTCCTCCATCGAACATATGACATGAGATTGGCTCTATTGATTCCCGCATTGCAAAAGTAAAGCACAAATTTGACACCATGGAAGCCAACTTCACAACCCAATTTACCACCCTCCAGTATGTTGTCAATCAACTATTGAACTGCCCTATGGGTCCTTCCTCATCAGATCAACCTGAGGCTGTTGATTCCTCTCAGGCTCTGTGTTTTCAATCCAACTCCTTTCGTCATGAACCCCTTCTTCCCCGCATAGATTTCAATAAATTTGATGTCTCTGATCCTATGGGTTGGGTCACTCAAATGGATCATTATTTTTCTCTACATGGTATTATTGACAAGTTGGCCAAAATTTTCTATGTTGTCCTCTATCTAGATCTTGAACACTGGAAATGGAGTAAAAAATCATGTAAGGGGTATATTTCCTGGACCTAGTTTGTTGCAGACCTCTATGATCGCTTTGGTACTGATACCCACTATCTCGATTATTTGACCAAGTTGAAACAGTAAGGAATAAAGGAAGACTTTATCACTTCTTTTGAGAATTTGTTCTTTCGAATAGAGGGCATGTCAGATCCGTTATTCCCTGAATGTTTTATCAGTGGCCTCCAAGATGAAATCTGATCCCAGGTTCTCATGGCTCGCCCTCAGACTTGGTTGGAAGCTACTAAATGTTCTAAAGAGGCCCAACAAGTGTTTTTTTCTGAGAACAAAAGGCTCTCTTTTGTTTCTCATCCTCGACCCACTAATCCCAACCCTCTCTGTCACTCCCCTCAAGGTCTAGAAACTAACTAGGGATGAAATGGTTGAATGCCAACAAAAGGGTCTTTGATATAACTGTGATGAAAAATATTTTATGGGGCACAAGTGTAACGAACAAAAACTTTTTAGGCCATTTCCAAAGATGTTCCTGAAGATGATGTGACAGTTCCCCTTGTTGAAGAGCCATCCCTTCCCAATGCTACCCAAGAGCCTATTGACCCACCTGAAGTTGACCCACTTATTTCCTTGCATGTCCTCACTGGATTCTCTGCCCCGCAAACCCTCAATCTCATTGGCTATATTAAGCACAGGAAGATCATCATCCTTGTTGACAGTGGTAGCACCCTGAATTTTATTCATCGTCGTATTTCCCAAGAAACCAATTTCTATATTCGTGTTGTCAATAATTTTCAAATCATGAGAACCAATGGTGGGTCCATGAAATGTGGTGGTCGTTGTGAAAATTTTTGTCTTCAAATTGGACATTACCACCTGGAATATCATATGTTTTCCATTAACATGGGCGGTTGTGACATTGTTCTAGGTGTTGAATGGTTACACACTTTGGGTCCCATTCTTATGGATTTGAGGGAATCAACCATGCAATCCCAACCGGAGGGACAAAGGTATCAATTCCAAGGTCTCACAATTGGTTCTCCTGAGATCATTAGTTCCCATTGCATGGAAAATCTCCTCAAGAAAGGCCACTTAGGTATTATTGCTCAACTCCATTCTATTCAAGCCGTTGAAACACCCTTTGTGCATCATGACCTCCAAGCTATCATTTCCACACATCAAGTTTTTTCTTCCACCCCTCAAGGACTTCCTCCTTCTCTTGGTGTTCATTCCATTCCCATTTTTCCTAGAAGTCTTCCTCCCAATGTTCACCCTTATTGTCATCCCTTTGTCAAAAAGAATGAAATTGATAAAATAGTGCTAGAATTTCTCCAAGATGGTGTTCTCTGCCCCAGTACCAACCATTATTCTTCCCCTGTGGTCAGGGTACTTAAGAAAGATGGTACTTGGCGCATGTGTCCTGACTTTTGTGCCCTCAATAAAATCACCATCAAGGACAAGTTTCCCATTACTTTCATTGATGATCTCTTGGATGAGTTGAGTGGTGCTCAGTACTTCACTAAACTTGATTTGTGTTTTCTCTACCACCAAATATGTATGCAATAAACTAACATACCAAAGACATCCTTTCTAACTCATGAGGGTCACTATGAGTTTTTGGTCATGCCCTTTGGCGTGTGTAATTCCCCCTCCACCTTCCAAGGCCTCATGAATCATGTCTTCCGTCCTTTTCTCTGTCATTTTTTATTAGTTTTCTTTGATTGTATTCTCATCTATAGTAAAACTTGGCAATCCCATATTACCCATGTGGATCAAATTCTCCATCTACTCTCTTGGCACCAACTTTTCCTCAAATGCTCTAAATATTCCTTTGGCACCTCAGAAGTAGAGTACATGGGTCATATTGTTGGCAAGGCTAGTGTTCGGGTGGATCCTAAAAATATTGAAGAAATGAAGGATTGGCCTTGCCCCAAGACTATCAAAATATTGCGTGGTTTTTTGGGTTTAGAAGGCTATTATCGCAAGTTTGTTCATTATGGGAAGATTGTGTCCCCTCTCACTGCTCTCCTTAAAAATAATTATTTCACTTGGACTCTTGCAGCAAATCAGGATTTTCAATCTTTGAAGGAGGCTATGTGTACTACTTTGGTATTAGCCCTTCCTGATTTCACAAAGACCTTTGTCCTGGAATGTGATGCCTCGGGAAGAGGAATTGGAGTCATCCTTATGAAAGAAGGCAGACCTTTGGCCTTTACTGGGAAACAATTGTCAAAATGTCATTTGGGCCAATCAATCTATGAAAAGTAAATGTTGGCTATTTTGCATGGAATAGATCTCGGATGCCCTTATCTCCTGGGGCAATGCTTCCAAATAAAGACAAATCATAAACGCCTCAAGTATTTTCTGGAGCAACGACCTTCCTCTCGAGAGAAACAAAAATGGATAACTAAGCTCTTTGGTTATGACTATGATATCATTTACGAGAAAGGAAAAGAAAATGTGGTTGCTGACGCTCTTTCTCGAAAATATGAAGATGAAGGGTCCCTTTTCTCCCTCTCCTTCATTGTACCAGATTGGCTCCAAGATGTGCACCAAGAATGGCTACATGATCCTAAAATATCCCATCTGATCCAACAATTGCAAGCTAAGTCTCCAATTTTCCTAGGGTACTCTTGTCACAATGATGATCTTTGCTACAAAGGTCGTTTGTATTTAAGTAAAAAGTCACAACTTAAATCCACAGTTCTTTCTGAGCTTCATGCTACTCCCATAGTTGGGCATTCAAGGTTTACCAAAACCTATTACCGGGTCAAACATTCCTTTTTCTGGGATGGTATGAAAAAGGACATTCACACTTTTGTAGCAGAATGTGATGTTTGTCAACGCAACAAAGGAGAAATCATCAAACCTCCTGGTACACCAACCGCTTCCTATTCCACCCACTATTTGGAGGGACATATCTATGGATTTTATTGTGTGATTAACTAAATCGGGAAATAATTCAGTCATCATGATGGTTGTGGATCATCTTTCCAAGTATGTTCATTTATGTGCTCTTCAACTCCCATTTACTGCATCTATTGTGGTTCAACTTTTCATGGATCATATCTTCAAGCTTCATGGCATTCCTAATTCTATTGTTTTTGATTGAGATCCCAATTTCACCGACAATTTGTTTGCAAGAACTGTTCAAAGTACAGGGCACCCAATTGCATCTCAACACCGCCTATCATCCCCAGACTGATGGTCAAGCTGAAGTCGTCAACAAGTGTTTGGAGACTTATTTGAGGTGTTTTTCCTCTGAAAGACAAAATCAATGGGATGAGGCTCAATGATTACCATTAGCTAAATGGTGGTACAACACTTATTAGCATACATCTACTTATATGATTCCTTTTGAAGCAGTATATGGCCAAAATCCACCTTTTGTTCTCTCCTACATGTCAAGTGTCTTGAAGGTCTAGGCAATTGACCAAACACTTACAGTTCGCAAGGCTATTCTCTGTACCCTCAAAGAGAATTTGGTTATGGCTCAAAATCGCATGAAGAAACAAGATGATCAAGGTTGCTCAAAACGTCAATTTGTTGAAGGAGACCAGGTATGTCTTCGATTGTAACCTTATAAGCAAACTTCACTCAAGGCCGAACATTGTCAGAAATGGGCACCCAAATTTTATGGTCTTTATACAATTCCCAAGCGCGTTGGACAAGTGGCTTATCAATTAGATTTCCACATTCATTCTAAGATTTATCTTGTTTTTCATGTTTCCTGCTTAAAGAAGGTGATTGGAACGAAGTGTCAAACTCAAACCAACCTTCCCGAGTTGGATGAAGAAGGATCCATCTGGTTGCAACCAAAAGAAGTTTTGGACCAACGAGAGCATCGTCTCCATCAACGTACCATCAAGGAAGTGTTAGTCCCGTGGAAAGATACAACTCCCCACTTGGGAGCCTGCTAACATTCTGCAACAATTTTCTCATCTCAAGCCTTGAGGACAAGGCCGATTTTAAGGAGGGGGGCATGTCAGGGACCTAACCTACCTAACCCGTCAAGTGGGTAGAATAATATATCTTGATGTAATAAAGGTCAATATTAATAAGGCCTAGCAATAAGAAGGAATAAGTCAAATGTAAGAAGACCTAATAGAAGCTTCCGCCTCTAGAAGGATCTTCCTCTAGATTGTTCTTTTGGATAGATAGATTTAGTATAAATATGAATAGAAGGGTATGAGAAGTTTTGTCTTGGATATTATTGTAATAGAGCTCTACTCTGTTGGAGGTTGCCCCCTCGAAGAGGCAAGTGAACATTGCTCTCAGTGATCAAAGTGTTCTTTCTGATGTTATTATGATATTATTCTGGTATTGTTCTGGTTATATCATTGTTTCTGTGTCATTTCTAGCTAATTATTTTTGTTCTGCATACTATTTTATATATGGAATACTACATATGAACCCCTAGGCACCTCACAAAAACACTATTGTGCAATGTTAATATGATAATCGTTCAAAAAAACAAAAAATCCACCCATGGTCACAAAGATTCGAGCAAGTTCACTAGCATACAACGATGTCCTTGAAACGAGGCCTTTAATCTCTAAGATACGAAGGTATGTATTTGCCCTTGGTGCTGTTGTGTATGGTGCTCTTTGAGTTACACAAGATGCTTTTCTTGAGACACTTCCAGACTTGAATGGAAGCCTTAAAAAAACTATATTTTGAGCGAAAGAAGGTGAGAAAGGTGGAATTACCATATCTGAACAATGCCTGTCTTCAGCAATCCGAATCATGTAAAATCAAAATCTCTTTTGTTCCCCTCTTTGAATTGGTTTAAGAAAATCCATCTCAACGCATCAACGTGATTTGAGCCACTACATTTGTCGCCTTGTTTGAAAATGAAGGACAGAGAACCCACATTCTCAAATCCAATCGTGTCTTGCGGGGAGGATTCTAAGCACAATTAAAAAACCCAACTGCATTTTTGAGGCAATGAAAGACATGGGTTCAACTTAGGTTTAAACCAAAGTTTCAGTAGGCGTGATGAACTTCCTCGAGAAAATAAATACGGCTTTTAAACACTCGAGAAGGGAAAGCTACAGATTTAAACCTTTGCAATAAAAAGGCGAGAAAATACTCAAAGAGGAGAGCGATGATAGGTCAAGGTGATAAATACGCAAAGAGGAAATATCCTGCAACGATTCCTGATACGGCTCATCGATATGCTCCCGAGCGATAGGATTTTTCTCAAAATCAATGCGAGTAGGAATACATGTTCAAGCTATGCCATTTTCCCTGCTGCTTAGATCAAATACAAATAGTGTCGTCATCATTCTTATCGAGAACCCTCACATCCATGACATCGATGACTCCAAGCTTGTTGGGATATGATACTCAATGTGTATACAACCTTGAAATTAAGGAAATTGGTGATTGAGGTTGTGGATCAAGTTTCACTAAGATCATCCAGATCGTAAGCCATAGAGAGAGGTCGTAGAGTGAACTGACTAATCGTGTCGTGGAGATTCCTTGCGTGTTGTCCCATGCCTCTGGTGTTCAGCCCTGACTACATCCAAGACAATTGCGCCAATGTCAACGCAGAAAGAGAATGACCAAGAGCAATGACATCTAATAGAATTGTTGGAGTAACTCAATAAGACAAAGAAATTGATCCCTGGAATTTGCTCGAATAATACCCATCGAAGAGTTTCTATATCACATAGAGAGAGTCGTGCGAAGGGTTTCACTGAGAGAGACACACCAACATAGAGGGGATGTTTGAAGAGGGAGAAATCTTAGAGATACAAGAGATCTCAGAGACGTTTTTAACCGCTGGAGACAAATTTGCAGGAATATGGACAGACCTGCGAATGGTTATGCAAGAAGAGAGAGGTTTATTCACTTGAGATTGAAACATGGAGTCAAAAACTTTGTTCGAGTTGAGGAATCTATGTGTCGGGGTTTTCACGCAGAGATGAGGATGCATATGGAAGAAACCCTAGCAGCTGAGGCATTTCTAGAAGTTTTGTAGGAAAATAGATAGAATGACTTGCAGATAGACAGAGCAACGTTTCGGTATGTGGCAGATTGAAACGCTCAACCGAGAGAATCTCAAGATGCTACGAAAAACTACCACATCTTACAACTTTCTTAGGCCCTAATAACTATAGAGCTCTATACAACTTTTCATAACCACGAAATAGGATAAACATGAAAGAATATTATTCATCAATATGATACATCAATTCGGATGATGTTGGATTCATCTTCCAAAGTCTATTGGATTGTCCACCACCGACCTTTAACATTATGTTAAGTTGGTAATTCTAACATATTATGTTTCCAATATCCCTAAATATTAATGAGAGAAAATCATAAATGCAATCTAGAATTGAATAAGGATGTGACTATTTGATAGATATCTAATGTGTAAGTGTATAGGTAATAGGGTTCGCCAAATAGTAAAGGAGCCTCATGTCTAGGTGTGAATAAGTATATATAGAGATCATATATTCATTATTTAGGACATGTGAATTGTGATGTATGAATGTATTTGGGTATTTGGAGGAGGTTATCCTATTCTTTAAGGAGTTAGTATATAACTCATCTATCTTATTTATATTAGAGTTGTGCTCCACATTCACATTTGTGTAGATGATGTATACTTCTAGTTTATTCTGATATTATAAGCATTAGGTTCATAATAGATAATGTCATCCCAATGAATTATTAATTGTTATCTCCATATGGCCTAAGAGTCCATTTCCACGTAGTATTGATATCAATAAGAAGTTCACTTTGGAAGTGAAAAAATTTCAGGAAATAATGGGCTCGACATCTACATGCACATATATCCCTAAGAAATTGTAACCCATAAGGATTGGTATGATAATATGGTAACATTGATTACATGGATTATATAATCCATAAATGAATCAAAGTAGAAAAAATTGTGTCGAAAGGAGATCCCTAATGAATCTCTACTAAATATACTCTACTAAATATACTTTAGTCATTTCCTAATATTAATCGAAATGAATCAATCTTTGACAGAATCCTAGTGTTAGTGCCTATTGGGGCCATACGTCTAACAATGGGACTTCAACGCTAACTAGGATTCTTTTCCCAAACTAGAAATCACAACACTAACGCCTTTTCTTTATCCTCCTAACACTCAACAACATTGAAATCCCTACATAAAAGGTAGGGGTCATGTGAAATTTCATAAATAATATAATGCAAAAATGTTAAATAACCACTTAAGTCATTAGTTTCTACATGTTAGAAATGCCAAACAAGCGGCTATCCAAAATGAGAAAAATCCAAACTAGCCTTTGTGATGGGCTAAGGCGCCAATCAAGATAAGGGATGGAAAACTATGGAGAGACTAGTATAGATATGTCACATTTTCCATCAAAATGATTAGAATAGAAGTATTTAATTGTTTTCCAAATCAATGGTAGGGAAGGACAAATCATAAGCACTAAATTTTTTACTTTGTGTAGATAGAGAATACTTTTCCCACCCAGAGATGTCAATGGTGGACTTGTATTTTATTCCATGATATTTTAGAACCTTGAAATTCCATGAGATGACTTTCATTAAAAACATACAACATTATGAATTTACACATCATTAATATTCAGTTCCTTAAGAGAATGGAGGGAATTATTTGTAGGAGACAATTTCAACCAATGGTCACCAAGAGTAGTTTTCCTTGGCTAGTTTTGTTGGCCATCAACATCATAAACTACTTTATTTTCTAGTGCATGTAGGAGTGGTGGAGGAGAGCATGGTCGTCAACTACCACCCCCTTGTTCCATGGAATAGGAAGGTGTTTTATTGTTTATCTTATCTTGTTACGTTAAGGGTAAATGAATTTGGTGTCAAGGTTTTTTATTCAAGAGCCTCTTACAATTTTTTTTACAAACAACATCAATTCAGACACCTTCTCCTACATTCATTTCCTATGGATATTTGAGAGACTAAGAGCTTAGGTAGGTGAGGATACCCCTTGTTCAGGGTCGTTAGAAAAAATACATGGATTTGATGATTTGAGCTCTCACAATGGAAGAAAGTGTTCATACAATTGATGTATCAAACCAGCTAGTGATGTGCTTGGTGAGCAATCTGAATTGACAAAAAATTATTTAGGTCTATATTAGAAGGAGGGTCGTTTCCTCATAATACACCTTTTGGAAAAAACTATCAAGGAGAATTTTGTGCCACCTTCACTCTCCTAACCAATATTGAAAAACAAATGTCAATAGATTTGTCAAGTGAGGCTATATTGTCTCCCCTTGTGAAAAAAGGATGGTGGCTTGACAAGCCAACCAAATCTCAATCAATGAAAAAAAACAAAACTTGACAATTACTCTACCTCAAAACATTAAATATTTTAATACTTCAAACCATCTAATGCAACTATCCTTAAACATGAAGAAATGTATTTTTTATAATCCATTAGAAGTATTCCTTGTCCACATTGTTTTGTAAGGTTGTTATATATATATATATATATATATGTATATATATATATATATGATTTTAATTTTTATATAATGTGATCCTTAAGAAATCAAGTATACTGGTATTCTTTCATTCTTTTATAAATATAAAGGTGCCAAGACAAGTATACTTTGGTATTCTTTCATTCTTTTATAAATATAAATAGCATGATAATCAATTACTTAGATTAATGTTAGAAAATAGCACGATGATCTGTAAATGGTATGCTTATAGTATGTCCATTTCATCGACACAAATGCTCATTGTGAATCTTTAAAGTTTTATGTCTATGAAATTTGGAGTTCAAATTACTGAACAACGGTCTACAAAGATAACTTCCATATCCATATCTTTCACAACCATAGTTTTTGAAGATTTGACTTATGTAGCTTACATATAGATGGAGAGAATTCTTACGGCCCATGAAAAAAAACTTATGGGAAAATGTTAATTTACCAATGGGATATATGAGGATGCCCAGCTATAAATAAACATATAATGGATGAGATCTTATAGTGGATCTTTATGAAGTTATTATATGGAGTCATTGAAAAATATATAGATTAGTGAGAATTGTAAGTTGTACATGAAGGATAGTAATTGAGTCTAGAGTAATTTAGTTGAAAAACAAAAAACAAAAAATTAATGTTGTATAGTAACTTATTGATTCATGTGTACAATTGAGTTAATTGATTCAATGGTAGGAGGGGGTTAAATGTGGATCTTCAAAGGAAAGAGATCTCCTCCACATATGTAATGTAAGTCGGTCTTTAGTCGACGAGATCAATTCCTCACCAACATCAGTTGACTCCTAGTCGTTGACATGAAATCAAGCCTTGAGCATCAAATGTTTTTTGTAACATTCATAGAGTCATAATTGAGTCCATTGAGTTATGTCGTAGTCGATTCCTAGAAAACTCCTCTTTCATGTAATGTAAAATGTATACTTTGTACATTATTAGAGATCGTACAACATAGAGAAGCAATAGCCATGATTGATAGTAGTAGAGAAATAGAGAAGTAATGTTGACATAGATCATGATCCCATGAGAGCATCCAAGATGGACCAAGTAGAAGAAGAGATTGAAAAAGAGAAGAATGCATTCAAGAAAGATACACCAAATGATAGACACACACATAAGAGCTTGAAAGACAAGATGATGATGCGATAACATTTGAATTGATTGATCCTCTTGGCACAAGAGTTTCAAAGAAGTCCTCTTGGTCATGAAAACAAAGGTACAGGAATGGTAGGATTGGTTGATGTCTCAGACCCTTGTTGATTAGATAAAAGAATCCCCCAAGAGTGGAAATTGTTGGATCTTGGCAATAGAGACAGCCTCGATCATTCCTCTGAGGAGTAAACTATGTAGTTGGATCGAGGCAGCAATGGGATACCTTCAAATGGAAGAGAATGTTGAAATCATGGAGATCAAGGAGTTGGAATATGTGATATGTAGTCACTCAAATCCATTAGAAACCACTCATAGTAAGCCATGTATATGTGTATCTTCTTATATAGTTGGTGATTGTTGCAAATTACTTACCTATGTAAAACGATATTCATGGTTGATGCATAGTAAGGGTACTTATACAAGAGTAGAGGCCTAGAACGTTGTTGCACACTTGCTTGGGATGAACAAGGATTTGAGTGTGGGGGAGATGTTGGGAGGCCGCATAGGCCCTTGTAATGATCATTATATATTATACACTAGCACAAGATAATATATGAATACATGTAAATGCACATAGGGGATAAATACATCTAACTAATGATTAGTTGGAGCGGGTGAAACTGCTCCAACCATCTCTCCTATCTATATATACTCATGAAGATGGAATACAAAGGCACTTGGTTAACCTTCCCACAAATCTCTTCGGTCTTGAGTATATGTGTCCCTAAGATTATTTCTATAATCCTTGGACTACAACAAGCCTCATGTATAGGTGTGAATAGATGTATATAGAGATCATGTATTCATTATTGAGGACATGTGAAATGTGATATTTGAATGAATTTGGGTATTTAGAGGAGGTTTTGTTATTCTTTCAGGAGTTGTTGTGTAACTCATATTTCTTATCTATATTGTAGTTATGGTCCACACTCAAATTGGTGTACATGGTGTGTACTTCCGGTTTATTTTTATATTTTAAGGTTTTGGATATTAACAATTGGTATTAGAGCATTGATCCTAGGGTTTTGTTGCTTCAAGAAATTCATCTTGGAATTTTTACTAGAAATATTTTTCTGAAATGGTTTAGATTGTGTAATTTTCAAGATACTCACAAAACATAGCAAAGTTTTCTTGTTGAAAAATTTAGGTTATAGTTCATTTTACTTCCAAATATACATCCTATAGAGGTTAGGCATTTTTACTAGCCCTAAAAGTAGTATCAAACGAGTTATTTTGGGAATTTTGACATAACATTATTTCTAAAAAGTTTCATACTGTGAAATTTTCAAAATATTGAGAAGACATAGAAACATACTCTTGATAAAAAAAATAGTTTTGTATCATTTTCCTTTTGGAGATACATCCTATGGAAGTTATGAATTTTTACTATCCTTGAAATCAGTTGCTACTGAGTCATTTTTTGTCATTTCTCTATAATATTTGTCTGGTGACATTTTATGAAATTTTTAGGATACTTGGGAAAAATAGAAAAGTACCTATGATAAAAATTTCAAAGTTTGGATCACTTTAATTTATGAGTTAGAGTCTATGGAAGGTAGGGTTATTTGACTAGTCCTATAACTAATCTTAAACATGTGTCTAGGTAAAATAGTCATATCTTCTTCAATGAGAATCCAAATTTAGTCAAAATAGCTTCATTGGAAAGATGATATTCCATAGCATTTCATATACAAATTTCATAATTATATCTAAAATATTTAACATGTGGCATTCTATACAAGTTCACTCTCTATAAAAGGCCAAAAATCAGCAAGCTTTGGGAATGATACCTTAAATTTTACTTGGCACATAAAATTTTAGTCAAACCCATCTCATTGCAGAGAATACATATGAAAGTAATATAGGTCAAACTTTCAAACATGGAAGGGTTTTAATTTCCGAGATACATCAGAAGGAAGGTTGGTCAAAGGGATAGAGTCCAAATCAAGGTTTCAAAGGTATGTTCACTTAAAACCATCATAGATTTTGATTGGATCTCCAATTGAGTTGATTCAAAAGTCATTGGAAAGAGAAAACATAGGATATCATATTGGAATAAGGATAATAATTATATTATATAATTATTTCTAATATAATTAGATTGTAAGTTGAGGATTGTGGTTATATCTCATGTTCAAATCAATGGAAATACCTAGATTTACAAGAGATGAAAATAAACATAAATTCCATCTCATGGAATGGTTTAGGATGGTAAGATAATAATGTAAGACTCCTTTTGTGGAAAGTATTATGTTATATGGTGAAGCATATGAGTGGTGGAAGGGTGTTAAGAAAAGAAAAAACACCACATGGGAAGTATTTGAATAATTGTTCTAAAAAAATGGATCAAGAACTTGAAACTAAAAAGGATGCATAAAATTGAAAAGGAGGTAAAAGAATAAAAACAAAGGATCAAGAGGAAGGGTGACAATTTATATAAGATACAAGATCTTAATGAAGAAATCATTAAGGTGGTTCAAAAATTAAAAGAAGGAAAGAGTAGCATGGGAATGTGGGAAAAGGACAAGTCAATGGAAGAATTCAAAAAGAAAGATGAAGAAATATGTAGGTTAAGAAACCATAGTAAAAATATACTAGAAGAGGTCAAGAGATTAAAAGAAGAAAAAAAGCATGGTCAAAATCAAGAAAAAACAAAGAGCTTGGACGAAGAGACTACCAAAAGACTTGAAAAGGAAATTTACAAGAACATTGAGAAATCCCTTGTTCGAACCATGAAATAGGATAAACGTGAAAGGATTTTCATCTGCTCACAGTGTACCTGACAAGGGGGAATAACATCAACGATTGACATTCAGGCTTCAAGTTTGGAAGTCTTATCAATCGAGCAGTAACAAGCAGGAGTGACAAGCGAGCATGATTGGTTTATGGTTTTTCTTAAACTACCACTTAGAAGAATCTGTAAGTCTTCTACTAAGTGGTGATTTAAGTAAAACCACAAACCAATCATACACAAATTCTACTAAGTGGTGGTTTAAGGAAAACCACAAACCAATCACGCTCGCTTGTCACTTTTTCTTGTTAGTTCTTGATTGATAAGACTTTGAAACATGAAGATTGACTACCATTCACTGATGTTATTCCCCCCTGTGAGGTACAAGGTGAGAAGATGAAAATCCTTTCACTGCAAGATGTGGAGATGCAAATCCTTTCACTGCAAGATGTGGTAGTACTCGAGAATGGACTTGTCAGTATGACTAAGATATATTATTGACTATTGATGACCATTACTAAGAAGCCATCAACCCATAATGATTCTTAACTCTTGTATATTTCTTGTTGTTAGAACATCTCTCTGATTATTCTTTCCACAATGCTCACACGGATGAATATCGAAGCATTGATATTTCATATGGCCAACTCGCTTATAATGTTGGAATATTGTAATCTTCTCCTGAAATAGAGAAGGCGAATGTGATCCTTGTTGAAGAAATCCATCACTGAGGAATTGGATTGGTTTGGTGTAATCCAGATTTAAATGAAAGGTGACATCCTTTCCATATCTGATATTGTTTTTGTGCTTGTTATTTATGATTTCTTCCCAAGATCTGATGATCCACTTTGAAAGAGAAAGATGAACATCATCTATAATTGAATATAAAAATGGCTCACTAAGTTGCTCATGTGTTGGTTGTTGGTCTGAATCAACATCAGTATCATCTTCAAAAATAGGGTTATGAACAAGGACATGTTCATAATTTGCTCAAATATTCTTTCACTCAAGTGCATCGTGAAGGAGATGAGTATGAGATTGCAGCAGTGCTTCTTTGGCTTATGTAACTTGCAAGCATGTACTTGCAAGTAAGTGATTGTATTGTCTACATAGGAGAGGATTAACATATTCAGTAACTCTAATAGTTTATCCATTGTGGCCATCTAGAGATAAAATTTGACCTTATGGGTTTTCATACAAGTCCACCCTTTAATAATCAAACTCAAAAATTTAAACTCAGGAGATGAAAGGCTTCGAATTCTACCAAAAATGCACCCATTTACAAAAAAAAAAAAAAACTAACTATTTACAAGTTACCTTGATTCTAAGGTTGTATGGACCCCTTAGCACCTAAAAAAAACACAATTGTGAAATGATTCTATGTAATCATTCAAAAAAAAATCCACCCATGGTCATAAAGATCCGAGCAAATTCACTAGTCACATACAAAGTTGTCCTTGAGACGAGGCCTTTAATCTCTAAGATCGAAAGGTAGGTATTTTCCATAGAGTTGGTGTTGTTGCATGTGGTGCTCATTGACTTACATGGAAGCCTTAAAAAAAATTACAAAGTTGTCCTTGAGACGAGGCCTTTAATATCTAAGATCGAAAGGTAGGTATTTTCCATAGAGTTGGTGTTGATGTGTATGGTGCTCGTTGACTTACATGGAAGCCTTAAAAAAAATTACAATTTGAGCGAAAGTAGGTGAGAAAGGTGGGACAACTTGATGGTGTTATTATTACCAGATCTGAACAGTGCTTGTCTTCAACAATCCAAATCATGTAAAATCGAAATCTTTTATGTCCCCCTCTTTGAATGGTTTTAAGAAAATTTGTCTCAAAGCATCAATATGATTTGAACCACTACATTTGTCGCATTGCTTGAAATGAAGGAGACAAAACCCACATTCTCAAATCCAATCGTGCCTTGTGGAGATGATTCTAAGCACATTTAAAAAACCCAACAACATGTTTGGGGCAATGAAATATATGGGTCCAACTTAGGTTTAAACCAGAGTCGCAATTGATGTGATGAACTTCCTCGAGAAAATAAATACTGCTTTGAACCATTCCAAAGGGAAAGCTATAGATTGAAACCTTTAGCAATAAAAAGGAGAGAAAATACGTGAGGAGAGCGATGGCAGGTTGAGGTGATAAAATACACAAATAGGAGAGGAGAGGAGAGGAGAGGAGATAACAACGATTCCTAATATGGTTTATCGATATGCTCATGAGTGATAGGATTTTTCTCAAAATCAATAAGAGTATGAACGAATGTTCAAGCTGTGCCATTTTCCCTACTGCTTAGATCCAATACAAATCATGCCCTCATCATTCTTATCGAGAACCTTCACATCCACGACATTGATGATTCCAAGCTTGTTGGGACATAATACTCATTGTGTATACACCCTCGAAATTAAGGAAATTGGTGAACTAGGTTGGGGATCGAGTTTCACTATGCGATCATCCAGATCGTAAGCCATAGAGGGAGGTCGTAGAGTCAATTGGCTAATCACGTATGTTAAATATAATGTAATCTCAACAAGCTGACTGTACACTGCCAGTTGTCCTAGCCAGTTGTACCTTCTATTCTTGTTTTGCTTGAGACTATTTAGCTCATCTATTTCCCTTTGCATAGGACTTACTAACTTCTTCATTAACTTCTTCATGTACTCGTTTTGTACTCTTCTTCTTATATTCTAATATATTGTTTTTTGTCCTATTCTTTCTCTCTGCATTTCTTTCTTCACAATTTATCATGGTATCAGAGCTTTAGCAGTAAGCCTCTTCACACAGGCTGGAGAGCAACACGATCCTCAAATAGCTCAGAGCTTACACGGATCTTGAGAGCACGCAACACAATCTTTTTCAGAAGGATTGGAGAGTTGTCTGTCATACTCTCGAAAGATCCTCGCAGGAAAATTCCATGAGGAAGCAGACCATCATATGCTCAAAATATCAGAGTAAGATCACACGAGGTCACAGAGCGTACTATTCTCGAAAGTTTCAAGGAGCAGAAACACGAGAAGGAAGCAGAGACTGAGAAGGAAGAAATAGTAAAGATTCTTGTTCAATTTTTCAAAGAATCATCAAAGATTCACAAAAAAGAGCTGCAGGAGGTGGGAACTCTTGAAGAATACAAAGCATTTGTTCAAATTCGTGAAAGATAGATGCAGAAAGAAGAAGCGTTTAAAGCATTTCGGAAATCGCTCAAATCTGTCAAATATTGCAGCAGAGAACAAAGAACTCGTGAAATTGTTTCAAATCTTTGAAAGATTCACAAATTTTTCTTCCGTAGAAGAAACTCCTTGCAAAGGCAGTAAAGAATGCGTCTCAGGTTCAAAGAACAACTGTCACAGCCGTAAGATTTGTCCTGCGAACAGATCCGAGGCAGAAATCTAGTTCAGAAGGGACGAAGAGAGCACGAAAAAGGCAAAAGAATTTCAGCCATTAGATCTTGCGCAGAGGATCGACAACCGTTGGATCAGCGAGAAAGTGCATGAGGTTTAGTCCTCTGGAGCGCACAAGGGAAATTTCGACTTGTGAAGTCATGAAATCATTTGGTCTGTCCATCAAGAGACACATGGCAAGATCTTGGCATTTCGCTGACTCGCAAGGTGTAAAGGTCAGAAGACTGTCATGAGAATTCGCGAATTGTGAAATCACGAGTTATTCTGGACCATTGGATTGAGATAGATCATGAGTCGTCGATCTGATCCAATCGCAAAATCGGGGATCGGGCATTGGACGAGCGACTGAGACTACTCTCCAAAACCCCGATACGCGAAATCCCGACATCACAAATTGCAAAATCCCGAGAGGATTGTGAGCCATCCATCTCAGAGGACAAGTGGCAGCAGATCCAAGTGCCATCATTTCGGAATTTCAAAGTTTGGGATATCAGAGGTCTTATTGATGAAAGGTCGTGACACTCCACGACGAAAGTCCCAAAATCCCGAAAAGATCACAACCGTCCATTCGTTCGGACACGTGGCAAAGATCGAGGAAACCGTCGGTATCTTGGCTACCGGGGTTTCAAGTGGACAGAGGATTTGGAGTCACAAGTCGTGAAATCGTGAAACGACGAGGACCGTCCATCTTTAGGGGACACGTGGCATCAATCCAAGATCTCAGGAAGTTTTCCAAAAAAGCGATTTCGGCAAAATCAGCAATTCGGACTTCACGTTTTGGAAGCGCAGCGTGACGAGAAATCACGAGTTGCGAAATACCGATTCGCGCAATACCGATAGGATCTGGACCGTCAAATCATCAACAGATCTGGATCGTTGATTGTCCAACAGGCACATTTCAGCATTTCGGCATTTGAAGTCCCGACAGCACGAAAGAAGGACATCGGGACTTGGCATTTTGGGAATCATCTTTTCGGAAGTCAAAAGACCAAAAGGTCGTGCGTTTGAGTCGCGAAACCAAAATTCGCGAAGTCTAAACTCGCGAAATTTTGAATCGCAGAGTTCCGAAGTCACGGCAAATTACACGCAGGAGACAGGTAAGTAAGAATTTTTTTTCTTTTTTGCTGAATTCTTTAAAAGAAGGCGATGTCTAGCAATTTAGGACCAACTCAGGGTTCAATTCTTCTTGGAAAGAACTATGAGTTTTGGTCTCTTCGGATGAGATCCTTCTTCCAAGCACAAGAGTGATGGGATCCAGTGGATCATCGATATGTGGAACCAGATCCAGCATACCTCTCCGCCATGACTAATCAATAGAAAATTGCTCAGGCAACCCAAAGAAACAGAGAAAATAAAGCTAAATTTTGGATTCAAAATTCTGTGGATGACTCGATTTTCTCAAAAATCACAGGCGCTGGTACTTCAAAACAGGCCTGGGACATCCTTAAAACTTCCTACCAAGGAAATGACAGAGTCAAAACAGTTAAACTGCAGACCTTGAGGACGCAATTCGAGACTCTAAGGATGACAGAGTCCGAAAATGTGGATCAGTTCATGACCAGAGTCATGGGCATCGTGAACCAGATCAGACTGACTGGTGAAACCATCACTGATCA
>SNQJ01S0099014.1:18642-33855 GCA_010110895.2 Picea sitchensis | reverse complement strand
GATACTTCTTCCTGAAGTATTTCTCAAACCGTTCCCAAGATAGGTCTTCTTCGTGAATCCCTTTTATGTTCTTAAGGTCTTCCCACCAAATGGAAGCCTTCCCATTCAGGTTGAAAGTGGCTACTCGGGCCTTCAAGTTTTCTAAGAAGTCATGGACTCTAAAATACTTCTTTAGTCCAAGCAGCCAGGCCTCCGCTTCCTCTCCCTTCTTTATTTCACGGTCGAAAGAGGGTGGTTTGGCCTTCTTGAATTCTTCAAGATTATGATTTTTGGAATGATTTTGCTTCTTCTGTTTTCTTCGAGAATAAGAACTAGTTCTGCTACTAGAATATCCCTCCGAGTCGCCAGTTTCCTTCTAGAGGAATCGTCTGACGCTTGTCCCTTATCTCTGGGGTGAACCTTTCTCGAGGTGCTCCTCCCAGTGTGGCCACTTAAAAGACCACGTTTTCGCATCCCAGGTGGGCTTCGACTTCTTTTTTTCTGTCGTTGGTCCGCATGACTGGTGTCAGGTCCATGATGCAATTGTCTTTGTATGTCAGATAAGCTCTGCAGCAAGACTGCATTAATTTCTGTTTTCTTCTCTTTCTCTTTTATCAACCTCTCGTTGTCGGCCTTGCAGCTCTGTAGTTCGACCATGAGGCTCTCACAGTCTCAGCTAGATCTGGAGGGGTCTCTACCGCTCTCCTTTCATCAGACTCTTCGTCTCTATTGCGGGAGCCATCCCCCACTTCGTGGTGTGTCACCATTCTATGCATCTGTAGTTTCCCGCAACTAATCGTCTGCTTATTGTGCAAGAAAAACACTTATTGTTAGTCAACATTATATCCATTCACAATCAGCGCATAATTCATATCTTTCAAATGCATACACACAATAGGAATTTTCATTCTTAACTTCAGCTTTTGATAAAGGGGGTTAAGGTAGAGGGTTACTCCTTTTAAGAGTATTTCAAATGGCGTTTCTGTGCAACTCATTCATGACCCCAAGAAGGCCAAGTGTTGTAACCATGCTCTGATACCAACTTGTCACACACGCACTACGACAGCTAAGATTTTCCTTTTCTTTTTGTCTTTTCTTCGAGGGACAGAATCCCTGAATTTGTATGGGGCCTAGCGCAAACCATCCCTTCCCTTATCCTCCTCCATGTGATCGTTGGCTATGACCACATGCCTTACCAAAAAGGCGCTTCCGACTTTCGTGATTCGGGGAATCACGATGCAAGCGTTCCCTTGTTCTCTGTCTTTCGAAATGCTGAAACCCGAAAGAGTCTAACAGATCCTTAGCTCCTCCCTTGGTTCGCTTTTCATATGACCAGTTCTAAGACCTGGTGTTATTCCTCTAAATGCTTTCGGGGTTCCACATTTTGGGAAATCGCGATGCAAGCATTCCTCCTTTCCTTTTTTAATCCCCGAGACTCGGAAGCCCGGTGTCGTCCATATCTACGGTCCAGATCGCTGACATGATCAACAGCCCAGATTAAATCCCGACATTCTACCTTTTGGGATTTTGACGAGGTCTTCACTCCTATTTCCCCGATCTCCAGAACCCCGATGGCTTTAGATCTTCACCATGCGTCCCTACAAATGGGCGGTCCAGATTCTTTCAGGACTCCTCTTTCCTACCACAAGACCCTGTCTGGTGACCTAGGGTTCATCCACAGAGAGCATTAGGGTTTCGCGTACTAGGATTTCGCGACTGGCGAAGACAAGGGGTCTTGCCCTTGGGTTTCCCGAGTGCCGAAATGCCGAAACCCATTCACGCTAAACCAATTTGGGGTTTCGCATACCGGGATTTCGTGACTGGCGAAGACGAGGGGTCTTACCCTTGGGTTTCTTGGGTGCCGAAATGTCGAAACCTATTCATGCTAAACCGATTCGGGGTTTCGCATACTGGGATTTTGCGACTGGTGAAGATGAGGGGTCTTGCCCTTGGGTTTCCCGGGTGCCAAAACGTCGAAACCTATTCACACTAAACCGATTTGGGGTTTCGCATATTGGGATTTCGTGATTGGCGAAGACGAGGGGTCTTGCCCTTGGGTTTCCCGGGTGTCGAAACGCTGAAACCTATTCACGCTAAACCGATTCAGGGTTTTGCATACCAGGATTTCATGACTAACGAAGACGAGGGGTCTTGCCCTTTGGTCTCCCGGGTGCCGCAAGGCCGAAACCTGAGAGAACTACTCTTTCTTGTACAAGGTTTCCAGACTCCGATCACATGATCCTTCAGAGGGTTCTTGGGTTATCATCCCTAGGCTTGGTGACCTGACTGAAAATCATTCCTAATTCACCAAACTATGAACTTTGTGATAGGGGTAAAGTAAACTCGTGGGTTTACTATAACGGTAGTCTTTTCAAGGAACTCACTCCGGCTCTGGAATGCGAGGAAACTTCCCAGGAGGAGGTGCCTTCAGGAAATCAAACCAGGACATAGCGTGAGTCAAGTAGATGGAACAAATCTCAAGGGAAAGGACTTGTATTCTGAACTTATTCATTCTATACATAAACCAATTATGGTCATATAAGTATTAGCATGCATCCATTATTTCCGATCAAAACACAAGGAAAACACTTCTTATACAGAAATCATTTATGAGCGTATAAACATGAGAATGCATCCAGGATATTCAATTCAAGATACAAGATATAAACACTTATCAAAAACACTAGGTGTGACGTGACTGCTGAGAGGGGTGCTCGTTTCCACCCAACCGTAGGCTCAGTGACTCCAAACGGATTTACCACTAGCCACCCTCGAGCTAGACCATGATGCTTGGAGATTCAGTCTCCTACTTCCAGTTCAGCGGAAGTTAAGGACGAAGGTTACTCTCCTTCTCCTGATACAGAAAAATAATCCTCGAACGAAGGTTACTCTCCTTCTCCTATGTTCAGAACTCCCTGTGTTGCCATAGTTTCTCTAGTTCTCTTCTGCGATCCCTGTCACGCACACTCTCCTCTCTACCACTTACCACACTTCCTCTCTTGCCTTTTTCTCTGCAAGATTGTGTGTGGCATGAATTTACCCGTCCATGGTCAGGTCTAGGAGATTTTATGGATGGGTGGTTCACCCGCATCCCCTCATTAAATCTTGAGGAGCCTCCCCACCTACCAATCTGACAGGAAATCCATTCCAGGGTCAAAGAGTTACTTTGGTCTTTGAGCAAGTAAAAACTAGTACGGTACTGGCTCGGTGGAAGTTAACGCAGCCATTCCAGGTCCCTTCCACCACCTCTCATTATCCCTCGTGGTCTCTTTTAGCACATCCCCCTCCCAACAGTCATGCACCACATATTCATAACATAATTTACATTCATCAACCTTTTATACAAAGGACCATCAAATCAAGCATTCACATCTTTGAGTTTTCCATAATTCTTGGCCAATATAGTTATTTTTACAGACTGGGGGAAACAGGGTGTTACAGGAGATATGAGTTTGGATCGTTGTCGGAGTGTTGAGGAAGTAGAGTTTGGATTTGTCTAGGTTTAGAGTCATGCCGGACACCTCTATAAAATCAGAGAGGATGGAGTTAAGCTTGTTTGCCTCTCTTGAGGTTGGGGTGTTCATGAGGAGGGTGTCATCAACAAATTGAGTATGTGAGGGTGCTGGTTGGATATTGTGTTGAGGCAAGCCTTTGAGAGATCCTTCCAGGACCGTTGACTTGATATAATGTCCCAGGCCTTCCGCCATGAGGACAAGCAGAAAAGGCGATAGGGGGTCACCTTGTCTGATACCTTTGGAAGGTGAGAATGGTTGGGACAGGACCCCATTGACTTGTATGGAGAAGAATGCTGAGGAGGTAAGGTTTAAGATCCAATTTACCCATTGTTGATCAAAGCCGAAAGATTCTAGAATGGAGTGGAGGTACTGTCAGCTGACTTTGTCAAAATATTTTGAAAGATCTAGTTTGATGAGCATACCTGGAGTTTTTGTTGACTTGAGAGAGTGGATGACCTCCTGAGCTAGTGTGACGCTATCCATAATTTGTCTACCTTCCATGTACCTTGTTTGTTCCTTGGATATGACAAAGGGAAAAATTGGCTTGAGGCGGTTTGCAACCACCTTTGTTATGATTTTGTATATAACATTGCAGAGAGCGATTGGTCTGAACTGTTTGGGATTTGTGATCCTCTCCTCTTTCGGAATTAAGGTGAGAAAGGTAGCATTGAGGGCAGTGAGGACTTGGCCTGAAGTTCTAGATTCCTCTACTACCTGCCAAACCTCTTCCCTAATTAGGTCCCAGCAATGATGGAAGAAGTCAGTGGTAAATCCATCCGGGCCTGGGGCCTTCCCTGAGGGCATATCTTTTACTGCTTGGTCTACTTCTTCTTGGGTGATAGGTCGCATCAGGGCTGTGTTCTATTCAGGAGTCACCGGAGAGGGTATGTGACTGGTTACTTGTCTTATTGCTGCAGTTCTATCCTCCTTGGTTTCCGTTAGTAGGTCTCGGTAGTAGTTGTTAAGCTTTGCTTCTATTTGGGTATGGTATGTTATTGGATTACCTTGGCCATCCTCCAAATGAGTAATTATGTTAATGTGTCGGCGATGCACCATAGCTATGTGGAAGAACTTTGTGTTATTTTCCCCCTCTTTGAGTCATTGTACCCTAGATTTCTGTCTCCACATAATTTCCTCCTGCTTTCTCCTTTCCTCTAGTTGTGCTTGAATCTTCTCCTCCTCTTTCATTAGATTAGAAGTTCGGGTCCCTGAAATGAAATTTTTTTGTATCTCCGCCAGTTTATTCTCTATGTCCTGCATGCTTTGGAATATATTTCCAAAGGTGTGCTTGTTCCAGTGCTTCAATGATTGCTTGAAGTTTTTGAGGTGTTGCTGGAATTTGTACATGCATGTACCATGATGTGTTTCTGCCTGAGCCCACCAAGATTTTACAAGCTGATGAAAGTCAGGGTGTGAGAGCCAGAATTTCTCAAACCGAAAGGGTTTGTATTTGGGTGTTGCCCCTATTTCTAGGCAAAAGGCAACTGGCCAATGGTCTGACCCGACTTTTGGGAGAATAAGACTTTCCATACTTGGGGCTACTTCAATTAGTTCTTCAGCCACAAGGAAGCGGTCCAGACGGTAGGAAATGTGTTGGTGTCCTGACCTACAGTTGGACCAGGTGAAGGTGCCATTGCTATTTTCAATGTCTACTAGCTTTAGTTGATCAATGAGGGTTTTGAACTTACCACTGTCCTGCTCAAGCCTTTTGCTCCCTCCTGTTTTTTCTTCCAGTGACATGATCATATTGAAGTCACTGCCTAAGATCCAATTGGGCATGGTCAACAATGTTTTGATGTGGGTTAGCTACTTCAAGAGTTTGTCTTTTTCCTACTAGATTTGGGGTCCATAGATGTTTGAGATAGCCCCCTCCTGGTTCAAACCTGTGACCTCGAAGTGGGCCATTATTGTGCCTATTGTGGAAAAAGGTCTGCTTAAAGTGATGTTGCATGGGTTCCATAGTATGGCCAAACCCCCTGAAGCCCCTGTGGAATCTGTAAGAAAAAAATCACATCCCCTCCAAATGCATTGGAAGATGGTTTCAGCTTCTGCCCCAGCACATTTTGTTTCTTGTAGCATTAGGATGTCTGGATTTTTTGCTTTGATGTAGTCTCAGAGGATATTTTTTTTGGATCGACCATTGAGTCCTCTAATGTTCCAGGTGATGATCTTCATCATAATGAGGGGGGTGTTGGGTGGAGATATCCCTCCGAGAGATTTTGAATCTGCCCTGAGTTGAGCATAAGATTTCCCACCTCCTTAATGAGTTGATGTGTTGATTTCCATCCCCTTCTTTTGTTCTCTCTCGGTGTCCTCTTTGAGTCTGAGCTTGGATCTATGACTATACCTAGGCATGTTGTGGATCCTGCAGAGGAGTCAAGAAAAACCTTATGTACCTTACGGAGTTGCTCTTCAGGAAGGGCATGCAGATCCTTTTGATTAAGAGCTTCCTCAAGTTTTTCTAGGTCAATGCTTGTGAGATCTCAATCATCCAACTGCATTAAGGTGTCTCCATCTATGCCTCCCCTCTCTTCTGGGTTGATTTCACGATTTGGTACGGAGGAGGAAGGGGTTTGGTTCTTTCCTTTACCCTGTTGTTTCTCTTTGTGCATATCTTGGATTTCTTCATCTTCCGGCAGCTGATTCATAATATCATAGGAGTTTTTGGTCAAGATCTTGGGTTTGGGGCCTAGATTCTACTTTCTTGGAGGGTTTTTTTCCTGCCTGTGATAGTGGTGAAGCCATGTTTCTGTGTGATATCACTGGCTTTGGTAGCTTAGGTATTCAGAGGGTAGTCTCTGAAGAGGTGGTCGTGTTCATGGCATTTCCTGCAGCGGAAAGGGATATGTTTGTAATCTAGCATTTGTTGCTAGTCCTCATCCTGATATTCCAGAGTTATTGATCCCGGTAGAGCCTTAGAGATGTTCATGTATACACAGATTCAGGCATACGAAGTGTATTTCCTTTGCTTTGTTGCTTCTAATGTTTTGATGTAGTGACCCACTATGTTCCCTATTCCCATATGAATTTCCTCCAACCAAAACTCTTGCGGCAAGGAGTATAATCGGATCCAGACTAGAGCCATTGTGAAGTCCTCCTTGTCTAGGTTGAATCGCTCCATCCATAAGCGCAAGAATAACCTTGCTGAGTTGTAGAAGTATGGCCCGCTCTCAATTATTCGGTCCCTGTCTTCTGGGTTATACAAAATGATTGTGAAAAACCCCTTAGAGATGAGTTGAACCTCGTAGTCTCCTTTAGGGTTCCACCAATGTTTTAGCCATCGGTTTAGGTCATGTTCAGACAACCACATTCCCAGAAACTTACCGATGAGGGCATGTTGTCTCATGAACTTTGTGTGTTCACCCACTCTCGTTGAACTTATGAGATATCTCGGTGGTTTGTCCATTTGTGGAATGCATTTTCCAGGCTCCCACCCACGAGGTGCTTCTGGATGGGACGTGTTGGATTCCACATCCATTTCCTTCCCGAGTCCTTGTTCTCTGGCAAGGATCTTATCGCGCAGTTGTAGTGGCGGCTCGAATGATGGGAGTTTTTCTCTTGTTCCCGATATATTGTTGGTCATAACATTTCTATATGAGGGGGGTTTCCCCCCCTCTTCCAGATTCATTCTGACGGATCAGACCCAGGGACAGTCTATGCCAGATCGTAGCAGGTGGTTTATTGCATGACAACTCATTTGTTTATGCAACAAGGTGTGCCGAGAGGTTGTTTCAGAGCGCTATGGTTGTTTTTTTTTTACACATGCACCTTGGATATAAAGAAATGTTGTTAATTTTCATAATTGAGGACTAACCACATCTTTATTTTTTATGATATAGTTGTGTTTGTAACTTTTTTAAAACATAGTTAGAATGTTTATATATGTAACTATTTACCTAATTTTTTGAGATAAGAATTCACATGATGTTGAAGTAAAAAAAATACAAACAGGTAGAGAATTTTTACTTTAAAGGAATCTTGAAAGCCTTTAAATTTTATTTTGTTTTGTAAATAAAAATAAGTTGTATTTCCTTATGCCATCAAAAAGCGACACTTGTCTAAGAGTACATCAAGACTTGCCACAGGTGGTTGGCACTCTGTATAGACTAAAAAGAGACACGTGTCTAAAACCATAATAGCTTGTCACCTTTTCTGCCATATGCATGGAAACTTTAACAAGCGGTCAACATTGTTCATTGACCAACTAGTGCCCCAAAGTTTCATTGCAGCAAAAAACATAACAACTAAAACCATAAAATTAATAGTAAAAAAGCTAGATATGAGGCGAACCCGGGCTCTCTTCCTGGCAGACTATGAAGGCATATGGTTGGTAGCATGTTGGGCAATGACTCTTTGTTGGCTCTCTTGATAAGGAATAAAAACGAAGATCCACGTGCTTTCTTAGGATGCTCTGGTTGTGTAACTACTCAACTAGGTCCCTCCTCATCTCGAAAATTAGGGCCAAGTGTTCCTCCGTGAGCCTACATGATCTGGGTGGGTCGTGGTTGTTCAATGTAAGTTGCATTGGCGTGTTTGTATGTAAATCCATGATGGGTGGGCCATGACTTTCCTCATCATTCCAGAATTTTCCCCATGTGATCTCTGGGTCTGTCGTGTTGGGGTCAGCAGATTTCTTGCAGCAATCCGACAACAGAGGAGGAATTTCCTCCTCTACCAAACATCATGTCATGACCTACTCTCAAGAATTCAAGGGAATTTCGATACTTGCATGTGTCATCTGTTCATCGCCAGTATCCTGCAAGTTATGAGGAATCTCCTCCCAGTGAGGAGGAATATTCTCCTCCACTATGCATCCTCCATAATTGGGCGTTGGAATATGCGAGTGAAGCTCCGCCTGGGTATCCATGCCCTAATTTTGATTAGAATGGGGAGAGTGGGTTGGGATGCTTTCTGATAAGGGAGAGAGAGCAGCAGGTCCAGTACGTCTGTTCCTGCCTACTTGACTATAGTAGGTCGGCCTACACTTGAGCTTGCCTCTCTCACGAGGCCTGGTGAAACTAAGCCCATGGGGAGAAGAATTCACAACAGAGAGGCCAAAAATTCTTGGTAGGGATAGAAGGAAAATTATAGAAGCCTGGGAAATCCAAAGCTTGACAGCCAAGGGAGAATGAGAGATTGATGACGGAAATTAGAGATAAGGGCAGCAACGGGGAAATCCCTATGTGATGATGATTAAGGTGATGGCTATGGAGGCCATGAAAGACAAAGTGTTGTGCGCAAGAGGCATCATACCAGTACCAATAAACCAAACTTGAAGCGTCATTAGAGCTGTTGAACTATCCCGACACTCTAGGCTCTGGTCAGAGTAAATGTTAGGCATTTCAAGTGAGTTGAGGATGATGTTGGCGGTGAGGGGCTTTAACTACCCTTGCAGCCAATGCGCCATGTGACAGGTAGTTGCTAAGTGTCACCCCATCCAGGGGTTGAACGCCTTTAAAATTAGGTGACATATGATTATGTAATTTTGTTTATTAAAAATAAAATTAAAGATTTTTTTCATTGGAAAAGAAAATAATAAAATTTATAATAAAATATGAAGGGGAATAATAAGATTTGACTAAATATAGAATAATATTTGACATAAGCAATGAGATAAGAAAATACCCTTTCGCTTTAATTTATTGAGTACATTTGTCTTAATTTTTTCAAATACCCTTTCGCTTTAATTTAGTGAGTACATTTGTCTTTTTTTTTCAATGGGAGTAGTAAAGTAATAAAATATTATAGCGATAACATCGATGTCACGTGAGTATGAGAACCGCGAGTTGCTGATTCTGCCAGTAACAAAAAAATTTAAAAAATAAATTGAAAAATAAAAATCAAAAATATATATTTAAAAGACATAGAATATTAATATTATTAAAAATAATATAGATGTTATTTTATTGTAATAATATATTTAAAAGAATATTCATATGATTAAAAAATTTATTAAAAAAATGATGAAAATGAAAAGGAAGAACATACAAAATAAAAATAATTGTAAAGAGTTATTAATATTGATTTAGAAAATCAAAAGTATTTATTTGTTATTTTTAATTAAAAAAAAATCTACAAATTGTTAAAAAAAATAGTTTTGCGAGTTAGATTAAATGTGATGCAGGAGCATCTTTGGGCTCGGGCAATCCGCATCACCCAAAAATATTTACATTCTTCAAATAGGAAATAAGTCGAATAATGATTGTGTTAGTGGGCCATTTTATTTAGTCAGTTTGTTGTAAATTCGAACTGTTGATTACTCCTGCAACTACTCTTGCTATGTTGAAACTCGTGTTGAAAATATCTCGTATAGTGAAATTTTACAAGTGTCATGTTGAAACTCGTGTTGAAACATATGCTAAAACTCGTGCTGAAACTGCCACATATAGAGAAATTTTAAAAGTGTCATGTTGAAACTTGTGTTGAAACTCCCGCGTATAGTGAAATTTTACAAGTGTCACGATATTTCTTCATTTGCAACACTGTGGCCACACATATTTGATTTTGTCACACTGGTATGCATTCATGATGAGTTGCAACTACCATTAGGTAAAAGAACTTGTGGCTAAAGGACAAAGCGTGACTTGAGGTCGAAAGGAAGTTGAAGCGGTCCGGAAGACATAAAGATGGTTTGGATAACAATTCGTTCTTGGAGGGAAGGCAAAACGTTTTAGAGTAGAGGAGGAGTTTTAAAAAGAAATGGAGTGTGATTTTGAAGGGGTTGATGAACCATGAAGTAAGGAAATCGTAGAAGGTGGACTGGAGAGAAAGATTCCAGGTTGGGTGAGCATGCAGGAAGGGAGAAACATAATATCAACCCATACATGCAGACCATTACCCTCTAGACGATTTCGTAGTGGTTTTCAGCCACGCAAGCAGAACTTCATAGTTGTCTTTTAACCCAGGCTCAATGTAATATATAAAATATGTTCTCTGCCTTGAATTAATAAATGAATGGTATTGAAATTCGCGCGTTTTCTGGTGTTTAGTTTCCAGTGGATTTCCTTATTATTTGGAAAAAGTATTTATGTTTTGATTTTTCATTGTGTATTCTGTAGCAGGGTGCGTGTTGTAACTATTTGTGTTTTCTAGCATATATATCTCTGCATCAGGTGGTATCAGAGCCCAATTCTGCTCTGGAATTAGCATCTAGTCTACTTCCGTGAGACAAGGTACATAATACCTGTTTGTGGTGGTTGCTCGGCAAGAGTGTTGAAGGTCAAGTTGGGTTACAGAACCAGTGTGAGGTCTGTGGATGTTGTTGAGACACCTACAACTTGGAGGAATGAAACCGTGAAGGAGAGGAGCAAGAAGGGGAGGTGCAAGAACTGGAAAATTTGAGAAGAAGAATAGAGGAATTGGAAAATTGTAGGAATGGAGAGGATGAAGTATACTTAGAACCAGAAGAATAAATCGAAGACGAACGAGATGGTGATGAAAGAGATCCAACATCTAGGATGATTTTGTATTTGAGTAATAGGGGTAGTGCAATGGGTGAGGTTTCATGTTATGATGGTAGTTTGAGAGCTGATGTTCTCATTGACTGGATTGGATAACTCGAAAGATATTTCGAGTATGAAAATGTTTAGGATCCAAATCGGGTAAGATTTATTATTACGAAACTAAAAGGTGATGCAACACTATGGTGAGATATGATGTAGAAGGATAGAGTGAATAATCCGCTGGAGAAAATTATAACTTGGAAGAAGATGGTTACCAAGATTAAAGAGAAAATTTTCATGTTGATTACTAGCATAATTTGTTCCGACAAGTCCAAAACCTCAGACAAAGGGAGACATTTGTTCGCGAATACACTAAATAGTTCTTTAGGCTGTCACTCAGAGAAGGCCTCAAAGAACCAGAATTCCAATGAGTTGTCAGTATGTAAATGGGTTGAAGTATTTGATTCAAGATGAAATGAGCACACACTATCTCTGCGTTGTTGATGAAGCTTATCAAGTTTCCCTGAAGGTAGAAGAAAATATTGAGAGGAAAACACAACCTAGAGGTAGAGGTAGAGGTTTTAAAGGATGAGGTAAAGAAAGGACTGTTAAAGGCAATGAAAGGAAGAAGAATCTGCCAATGGTCAAGGTGGAAGAGGAGGAAATGGATCTGGTAGAGGCAGAGGATTCAGAAGAGGAAAGGGAAAGTATGTAATTACTTGTTATCATTGTGGTGTAGAGGGACACAAGAATTTTGAATGTCCAGAAAGGAAAACTTCAGGGAGAAGAGGTGAAGCACGGGAACAAGTCACATAGGCTGACAAAGCTTCAGTAGTTGGATAAAATGTGATTGTTCTTTAGAAAGCACAAGGTGATAATTCGTTGTTCCAGAGAGTGTTGCTTAAATATGAACAAAAAGAGGAAAAGGACCTAAAACAACGAAAGTACGTTTTTAAAACAAAATGTAAGATTCAAGGAAAATGTTGTAACCTGGTTATAGATGGAAGAAGTACAGAAAATTTGGTATCCACTGAAGTCATGAACAAACTGAACTTGACAAGGTTGAACCATACAAACCCTAATTGTGTTTCTTGGTTGAACAAGGGACAACAGTTGACTGTGACTGAGCAATGCTAATTGAATTTTCAAACAGGGAGTTTTCAGGAGTAGATGTTATGTGACGTGATTGAGATGGATTCGTGCCACATATTGTTGGGAAGACCATGGTTATTTGATCCACAAGTTCACCATGATGGTAAGGAAAACACGTACGAGTTCAAGAAATATGGACAATGATAAAAATTAACACCAATGTTGGAGGATACAGTAGCAACAACAAGAAATTGTGCGGATATAAACACAAGTAACAGTAGAATCATACTATGTTCTACTAAAGAATTTTTACAGGAAACAAAAAGAAAAAAATTGTTTAGTAGTGATTTCGAAAGAAGTGAAAAGTGTAGAGAAGCCAAATGTTGTACCTACAGAAATAAAGTTATTGTTGGATGAATTTAAGGAGATTATTGCTAATGATTTGCCAAATGGATTGCCTCCGGTGAGAATTATCTCTCGTCAAATTGATTTAATGCTTGGATTGAGTTTACCTAATAAATCACCTTACAGAATGACTCCCGCAGAGAGTGAGGAAGTGAATCAAAAAGTGCAGGAATTGCTTGACCGAGGGTTAATCCATGAGAGTTTGATTCCTTGCGTAGTACCAGTAGTATTGACACCCAAGAAAACAGGGGAGTGGAAAATGTGTACTGACTCGCATGCTATAAACAAGATCACTATCAAGTATATATTTCCACTGTCGAGAATGGATGATCTAATGGACTGTTTGAGTGGTTTTGAATATTTTTCAAAAATTGATTTGAAGAGTGGTTATCACTAGATTCAAATCATATAAGGTGACAAATGGAAGACAACATTCAAGATGAAAGATGGACTATTTGAATGGTTGGTAATGCCATTCAAGTTCACTAATGTGCCCAGAACATTCATGAGATTGATGAACGAAGTCTTGAAGCCATTTTTGGGTAAGTTCGTGGTTGTATATTTGGATGATATATTGATTTTTAGTAGGAGAAGGAAAAAGCATGTTAAGCATGTGAGAGCAGTGTTACAACGCTTGAAAGAAGATAAACTATTGATAAACCTGAATAAGTGTACATTCATGCAACAAGAGTTAGTGTACCTGGGTTTTGTGATTTCAAAGGAAGGACTAAAAATGGATCACGAGAAAGTGAAGGCTATCCTTGAATGACCAACACCAAGATGCACATTCGATGTGAGGAGTTTCCATGGATTGGCAAGATTTTACCAGAAATTCATTAGGAAATTTAGCCAAATATGTGTGCCTCTTATAGAATGTATGAAGAAGGGAGTGTTTTAGTGGACTGCAGCAACAAAGAAGTCATTGAAATAATTGAAGAAGAGAGTAACATCCCAACCAATATTAGCATAATCAGATTTTAATAAAGTGTTTCAGGTTGATTGTGACACTAGTGGAACAACAATTGGAGTAGTGATAAGTCAAGAAGGCAAAACCATTGCATTTTTCAGTGAGAAGTTGAATGATTCCAGAAAGAAGTACTCTATTTATGATCAGGAATTTTATGCTATTGTGCAAGCTTTGAAGAAATGGAAACATTATCTATTTCCGAAAGAGTTTGTCTTGTTCACAGATCACAAAGCTCTGCAGTACATTAGCAACCAAGGTAAGTTGAATCAAAAGCATACAAAATGGGTAGAATTCTTGCAAAGTTATTCTTTTGTGTTGAAACACAGGTCTGGGAAGTCCAATAAGGTAGTTGATGCATTAAGTCGAAGGATAGCGTTACTCAATACCATGTTGGTAGAAGTGGTAAGCCTGAACTGTCTAAAGACATTGTACGAAGAAGATGCAGATTTCTTAGAAGCTTGGAAGACATGTAAGGAGCCTTGGACTTTAGACATAACAACATATCTGGACTACCATATTCAGGAGGGGTTTTTGTTTAATAATCAGCAGTTGTGTATTACCAGAAGTTCCATACGGCTTAATTTCATTAAAGAATTGCATAGTGATGATTTAGGAGGAAATTTTGGTGTTGATAAAACCGTAGCCTTGGTGAAGGAGAGGTACTTTTGGCTCAGCTTTAACAAGGATGTTCGAAAGTTTGTGGAAGGTTGTAGGATCTATCAACTAGCCAAAGGAAAAAGTCATAACACAAGACTCTATACTCCATTGTCAATACCCAAAGGACCTTAGGAGGATATCAATATGGATTATGTCTTAGGGTTTCCTATGACTCAAAGAAAGCATGATTCAACAATGGTAGTTGTTGATAGGTTTTCGAAAATGGCACACTTCATAGCATGTAAAAAGACTAGTGATGCTAGTGAGGTAGCTTCATTGTTTTTCAAAGAGGTGGTTAGATTGCATGGACTTCCACAGAGTATTACTTCAAATCGTGATACCAGATTTGTTAGGAATTTTTGGAGGACACTCTGGAAAAAGTTAGGCTCATATTTGTTATACAGTTTAGCATATCAACCTCAAACGAACGGTCAGACAGAAGTAGTGAACATGAGTCTAGAAAATTTGTTGAGAAGTTTAAGTGGAGAGAATCCTAGTCAATGTGATTTGGCATTAGCCCAAGTTGAATTCACATATAATGATTTGGTGAACAGATCTACGAGAAAGAGTCCATTTCAGATTGTTTATGGACAATCACCAAAAGGTGTGGTAGATTTGTGTAAAGTCCCCACTTTGGGACATCATCATAGGGCAGAAATTTATGATGACCAGAGTAGCCAGATGGATGTTATAACGAGTACAGGGGTATTTGAGAGGCATTGTGGGGTCCAGTTGGCCTTTATCATCATATTCCATCATTATGAGCCATTCCGCATAGGTTGGCTTTGGTTTCGTTCCATTCCGACGATTTCCATGATTTTGACTATTTTGAGCTATAAGTTAATTAAAATCACTGAAGAGGTCATTTTGGGCACATTACTTGGAGGAACCTCTCAGTGTAGTAGCTCATTAGAATTGGGAGGAGAAACACTACAAGATGGGATGGCTAGAAGTGACTTTCAGTGGCCAGGGAAGCCACAAAGAGAGATAAGGAGATTTTCAGAGGTAAAAGGTTAATTAATTAATTAAATATTAATAAAATGAAAGTCACTTTGGAGGGACAAGGTGAGCCAAAAAGTATGAAAGGAAGGCAAGGGCCTCTACTCATCATTCATGTATGATCTTATTTTGATTTCTGGCTTCTAGCTAGTGAGCC
>SNQJ01S0099013.1:26325-57427 GCA_010110895.2 Picea sitchensis | reverse complement strand
AACTGTATATAAATTGTTCATAATCATTTGTATATTCACATTCTTAGATAAATATTTGTAATTATTGTGTCAATTGTTAAAATCTTTTCTTTAGTTAGTTTATTTTATTTTTCTATCTTTAGGACCCTAGTTGGCTAACGGAGTCATTAAACCCATCAGAATAGGTTACACCAAACGGCTTGGGTTATTTAGACAACCCCGGACCGGATCTATTCTTCCAGTTGACGGCATGTCAAATTTGCCCGTCAATAGGTCTGCAATCTTCAACACATGTGCATTGGTCAATAAATGTTTCATCTGCTGAAAAATCTCTTCACACTTGGTTGTCCAAACAAATTTGACTCCTTTTTTTTAATGGAGGTGATTGGATAACCAATTTTATAGGCCCATAAAGGATCTGATATCAGTTACATATTTGGGTGTAGGCCAATCCATAATGGCTTTGATCTTTTCAGTATCAACTGCCACCCCTTCCTCAATGATGATATGGCCTAAGTATTGGACTTATTTTTGGAAAAAATCACACTTACTAAAATTGCACAGAGCTTTCTCTCTCTCAGCACTTGAAGTAATAACTTGAGGTGCTCTTCATGATATTCCATGTTCTTAGAATATATTAGGATATCATCAATGAAAACTAACACAAATTTGTCCAAAAACTTTATGAGAACACTATTCATCAAGCATAAGGTGGATGGTGCATTGGTAAGCCCAAAGGAAACCACCTCAAATTCATAATGCCCATACCTTGTCCTAAATGATTCTTTTTAGATGTATTCATCCTTAATCTGAATGTGATGGTATCCAGAATTCAATTTAATCTTGGAGAAAATTGTAGCACCCCTTAACTGGTCAAATAAGTCATCAATTCTCGGCAAGGGATACATATTCTTAATTTACATTTTGTTGAGTTGTCTATAGTCTATGCACAACATGAGTGTGTCATCCTTCTTCTTCACAAACAAGGTTGGTTCCCCCCAAGGAGACACACTAGGAAAAATATAACCCTTGTCCAACATCTCCTTCAACTATAATTTGAGCTCAACTAGCTCTGGGGTACTCATCTTATAAGGTGCTCTAGAAATTGGCACCACTCTAGGTATAATTTATATTGAGAAATCAATTTATCTTCTAGGAGGTAAACCTGGTACCTCTTCTGGGAACACATCTCTATATTCTCTCAATATAGGATGGTCCTCTAGGCTTGGTTTATTGTCCTCAACAGAGTTCAGTACTTGTATTGCATACAAAGGACATCCTTTCTTGCAATACTTATTCATTTGAAGCGATGATATTTGTCTCAATGAGAAAAACTTTTGAATTCCTTGTAGAGTCCTTCTCTTCCCTTCCTCATGTTCACACTCTAATTTTTTATTATAACAGTCCAATTTGGATTTATGGGCAACCAACCAGTCCAAGCCAATCAACATGTCATAAGATCATAAGGGAAGTATGTTCAAGGTTGCTTGAGTAAACAACCCATTCATAATGAATTGGCATGCTGGTATGACCTTTGTTACCTTCCTCTTTGTCCCAGTGACCAACTGTACCAACCATGTTTTAACATGTTTCACTTGCTTTACTTTACATTTCTCAACACTTTGAGGAGAAACATAACTCAAATTAGAACCAGGGTCAATCAGAATATAAACAAGGTGGTTGGTAATCATACCTTGCATTTCCACCACTGAGGCTTGGTGATCTTCTTATCTATTATCTAATGATGCATGAATATGTGGTATGCTTCTGGCCACTTCATCATATGTAGTAGCCTCCTGAACATTGAAGACTCTCCTAATTTCTAGCTTCCTATGAGGGTATCCCTTCAACATATGTTCTTCTCCACATCCTCAACATTTCAATGACTCTCTCTTTGTACTATCAGTCATTCCCGAGGCTGATCCAAAAGTTTTATTTCCACTCTAAGATGGGAAATTCCACTGATTCACACTTTTAGTGGGAAATATCATCTTAAAAATCTTCCCAAAATTCTTAAACTTTGAGGGTTTAACCCCCTTCGTCTTGAATCCCAATTTATCTTTCTTCTTCTAGTCCTTGGGATAGTTTTTCTTATGGTTGAATTGTTCATAGCAGTACCTAGCTTTCTGAATGGAATCTTCCAAGGTCTTTGGTTCATCAAACTCAATTCTATTCTGTAAGGATGGAGGAAACCCACTAAGGAGTTGCTCCATATTTTCATGTTATTCCTTTATATAGGGAACATACCTCAGTAGCTCCAAAAACTTGTTGATCTATTCATCTATGGTGAGCTTTCCTAGTTTGGGTTTGAAGAACTCCTTGGTATTTTCATCATAGTACCTTTTAGACATGTACTTCTTCTTGAAGTATTTCTCAAATTTACCGCAAGACTATTGGTTGTGGAGAATGATTATCTTCCTGATTCAGAGGTTGTTTCAATCATGCTTGGACCCCATTCCCTAATGGGGGGGGTGTGTGGGGGCTTTCCCCCCCACAACTGTCACCAGAGGGGTCCAGGGGAGGCAGTGAAAATTTTTGTAGCCCCCCCTGGTAGGGGATTCAGGGGCAACGCCCCCTAAGCTAAATATTGGGAAACGTTTCCTTATAAAATATTGTAATTTCGTAGTCAATATGGATTGTTCATTATAAGGTCACATATCTGATGGTAGATGTTATTTTTAGGGTTTTTTTCCCTAGAAGTCAACCCTCTTTTATGAGGGAATTGTATTGCGGTTATGGATTATCGTGAATGTTGTATTTTGAGAGAGGAGACTATGAGAGAAAGAAGATAAAGTTACAATGATTGAGTTGTAGGTTGTATCCCTTCATTTTGTTGGATAATAAAAAGGAAGGACCTGGCAATTTATCCGGTGGACGTAGCCCACACTGGGTGAACCACATATATTTGTGTCTCTATTGTATTGTGTATATTCTATGTTTTATTTCCTTATTTGTTTTATTTTATTGCTCTTCAATATTGTTTTTCTAACAATTAGTATCAGAGCGACAGGTAACTTGTAGGAAAAGAGGGTTCCTGGTTCGAGTGGGAGCAATGGTAGAAGATGGAAATTTTAGGGTCGAGAAATTTAATTTCCAAAACTACCATTTATGGAAGATGTAGATGGAAAAATATTTATATTAGAAGGATCTATTCCTACCATTGGGCGGAATAGAAAAGAATTTGATGACCATGAAGGATGAAGAAAGAGAGGTTCTCGAGATAAAGGAACTGGGAATGATACGGCTGAGCCTGGCAGCATCGGTTGATTTCAATATTTGAAAAGAAAAGAAAACAAAGGAGTTGATGGACACATTTGATAAACTGTATGAAAAACCCTTGGCGTCCAACAAGGTATTTATAATGAAGAAATTATTTAATATGGATATGTCATAAAGTGGGTTTGCTACATATCATTTAAATGAATTTAATACAGTTACTAATCAACTAAGTTCTGTAAAAGTGGACTTTGATGATGAGGTCATGGATATTCTAATCTTGTGCTCATTGCTATAAATATGGAACGGATTGGTCATGGTTGTAAGTAAATATGTTTCTGGTTCTTTGATGTGTTGTTGGTTTTATCCTTAGGGAGGAAATGCAACGAAAAATCACATGTGAGACATCAAGTAATGTGTTAGACATGGATAATAGGGGAATAAAAAAGGATAGATGAAAGGGCTTAGGGAACCGTGGGAATTCTAGGAATGGAAGATCCAAATCCAGACTGGGAAATATAGAGTGTCAAAATTGTGGGAAGAAAGGACATCTAAAGAAATACTGCAAAGCTCCAAAGAAACAAAGAGATGGACAACAAGAGAAAAAATCAAGAATCAAAAGTAACAGGTGATGTGTTACAAGATGCTTTGATTATTTCTGTAGATTATTTCTAAGTTTTGGGTAGTCTATTTAGGGGATTAATTTCATGCCACACCCCATAGGAAATAGTTTCTAGATTATGTTCAAGGTGATTTTGGACAGGTTCATTTGAGTGATGATGCATCATGCAAAATTGTTGGAATGGGAAAGGTACAAATAAAGGAAAAGAATGGAAACCAATGGTTGTTTAAAGAGGTAAGACATGTTCCATATATAAGGAAAATTCTAATTTCAACTAGGCAGTTGGCAAGTGAAGGTTGTATATCTATATTTAGATATAAGGCGTGGAAGGTCACCAAAGGATCACTGGTGAAAGAAAAAGGAGAGAACATAGGTACATTGTATTTATGTACTCGTAATAATGATTCTTCTATCTCTTTAGCTTCTACAGGAGTGGATACAACACTGTGGCATCATAGGATTGGACACATGAATGAGAAGGGGATGCATATACTTCACAAAATAAATTTGTGGTAAGATCTTAAACAAATTGATTTGGATTTCTATGAGAATTGTGTTTATGGAAAACAAAAGAGAGTCAAATTTCTTAGAGTTGGAAAAGAAAAGAAGAGTGAAAGGTTAGATCTTGAGCATACATGTGTATGGGGACCAACTCATGTATCATCTCTTGGTGGATCTCATTATTATGTTATTTTTATTGATTATGAAACTAGAAAAACTTGGGTTCATTGCATTCGACAAAAATATGATGTTTTTGATACTTTTAAGAAATGAAAATATTTAGTTGAGAATGAGACATGAAAAAGGTTGAAGTGTCTCAGATCAAACAATGGAGGTGAATATTTCAGCAAGGAGTTTGATGATTATTTTTCATACTATGGGATTCGTAGAGAGAAAATGGTTCCAGGAACACCACAAGAAAATGGTGTGTCAGAAAGGATGAATATGAAAATCATGGAGCGTGCAAGGAGTATCAGATTGCATGTTGGGTTGCCCTTGCAGTTCTAGGAAGGTGTTGTAGATACTACTATTTACTTAATAAATAGAGGACCTTCAAGCTCTTTGTATGGTGGAATTCCAAAGGAGGCATGGAAAGGTAAAAAGGTAAACTATTCTTTTTGAATACTTTCGGTTGTGAAGCATCTTTCCATATTGATAGAGAAAATAGAACAAAGCTTGAGGAAAAATCCAAGAAGTGTACCTTTATTGGATACAATGTTAATGATTTTGGTTATCACTTATGGGATTATGAAAATCAAAAAATCATTAGGAGTACAGATGTCATATTCAATGAGAAGGTCATGTACAAATATCAGTTGTAGGGAAATAAACAAGAAAAAGAAAAATCAAAATACAGAGTGCTTGATGAGATCACTGAAAAATAAATTCCAAAGGTACCATAAAATAAAAATGTACAACAAGAGATAATATCTACCATGTTAAGTAGACCCCCTGAATGATACTCTCCTTCATTGTATTATTTATTGTTGACTGATTCTGGTGAACCAAAATGTTATGAAGAGGCAATGTAGGTAGACAACAAAAATAAGTGGGAGCAAGGCATGAAAGAGGAAATGGATTCCTTGGTAAATAACCAGACTTGGGACTTGGTTCAGTTGTCTATAGGAAAAAGAGCATTGCAGAATAAATGGGTTTACAAGTTGAAGGAAGAAGATGGAGGAAAAAATCGGTACAAGGCTAAACTTGTTGTAAAGGGTTTTGCACAAAAGAAAGGTATATATTTTGATGAAATATTTTCTCCTATTGTTAATATGACTTCAATTAGGACTATTTTAAGTCTTGTGGAAGTAGAAGATTTACATCTTGAACAATTAGATGTTAAAACAATGTTTCTCCATGGGGATTTGGAGGAAGAGATTTATATGCAACAACCACAGGGGCATGAGGTCAAAGGAAAGGAAAATTTGGTATGCAGGTTGAAGAAGAGCTTGTATGGCCTAAAGCAAGCTCCAAGGTAGTCGTATTTGAATTTTGACAGGTTTATGATAGAACAAGGTTATAGTAGATGTCATTATAATCACTGTGTTTATTTTAAAAGTCTAGAAAATGGAAGTTATATTATCTTGCTATTGTATGTGGATGACATGCTTGCTACAGGGTCTAATGTGAGGGATATAAATGTGCTCAAGAAGAAATTAGTTAATTCATTTGTGATGAAGAATTTGGGTGCTACAAAGAAAATCCTTGGTATGAGAATAGCAAGAGACAAGAAAAATCACAAATTGACATTTTCTTAGGGTGAGTACATAGAGACGGTGTTGGAGAGGTTTAGAATGCAGAATACAAAACCGGTTAGTACAGCTTTTGCCAACCATTTCAAATTAAATAAGGAATGTGTCCCAAGGCATAGGAGGATATAGAATACATGTCCACAGTCCCTTATTCATCAGCAATTGGCAGCTTGATGTATGCGATGGTTTGCACAAGACCCGATATTGCACATGCAGTGGGTGTTGTGAGAAGGCATATGAACAATCCAGGTAAAGAACATTGGGAGGTAGTAAAGTGGATTATTGGATATTTTAGAGGTATTTCTACTCATGCATTATGTTTTGGAGGTTCACACATTGTTCTGTAGGGATATGTTGATTCAAATATGGCAGGTGATAAAGATAACATGAGGAGAATGACAAGGTATGTTTTTACTATAGGTGGAACAACATTAAGTTGGATTTCAAAACTACAAAAGGTTGTTACACTTTCAACAAGAGAAGCAAAGTATGTTGTTGCTACAGAGGCTAGTAAAGAAATGATTTGGTTACAGGGGTTTATTGAGGAATTGGGAAAGAAGCAAAAGAATAATAGGTTGTACTGTGACAATGAGAGTGCCATTAATATTGAAAAGAATAATCCTTCCATTCAAAGACTAAGAATATATATCTCGGGTACCATTTGATACGATCCATCTTGGAAGATGGACATTTGAAGTTAGAAAAGATACATACTAGCCAGAATCCTGTAGACATGTTAACAAAGGGAGTAACTAGGGAGAAACTGAGTTCTTGCTCAGTTTCAGTTGATCTTCAAGCATGAAGGTGAAGATGAGAAATTTTCCAGGTCCAAGGTGGAGTATAGTCCGACAGGTACAACAACAGTGGAGTTGTTGTGATCAATCTCTAGGTGGGAGATTGTTGATCGTTGTGGAGGTTGATGGAGATTGTTGGATCGCTGTGGAGGCTGATTATCTTCCGACGAGGTTTGTTTCAGCCGTACTTGTACCCCATTCCCTAACGAGGGGATGTAGGGGACTTTCCCCCCAAAAAAAACTATCTCCAAGGGGGTCTAGGGGTGGGCGACGACAATTTTTGTATCCCACCCCCCACCAAATTAGCGCCCACAAAGCGAAATATTGGGAAAATTGCCTTGCAAAATATTGTAATTTCATAGTCAATATGCACTGCCCACAGGGCGTCCTAGATATGACCATAGTAGCTATTTTTAGGTGCTTTTCCCCTAGGTTGAAAACCTCTTTTTTATGAGGTAATTGTATTGCATCTATGGATTATCGCGAATGTTTTATTCTGGGAGAGGAGACTGAAAGAGAAACAAGATGAAGTTACATTAGTTGATACTGTAGGTTGTATCCCTTCATTTTGATGGATACAAAAGGAAGGGAACCAGAAATTTCTTTGGTCTACATACCTCACACTGGGTAAACCATGTGTATCTGTTTCTATATTGTATTGTGTATATTTTGTGTTTATTTCCGCATTTTTTCAATTTTATTGCTTCGCGGTCCTACTTTTATAACAAAGACAAATCCTTCTCACATATTCCCTTTACATTTATAAGGTCCTCCCACCAGATAGAGGCCTTTACATTCAAGTTAAATATAACTATTTGGGATTTAAGTTTTCAAAGTAGTCACGAACTCTAAAGTACTTCTTCTTTAGAACACGTATCCAAGTTTATGATTCTTCCCCATTTTTTATTTCCCCATCAAAACTGGGTGCCTTGGATTTCTTAAATTCTCCAGGGTCACCACACCGTAGGAGTGCTTTCTCCTCTTTCTTCTCCTCTAATCATGTTAACTAGTCTCACTGCTAGAAATTTCCTTGGAGCGTTTTGCTCCTTTACTAGAGGATGGAAATGAGGAAAGAAATGGAAGGAGATGGAGGAAGGAGTGGATGGATGGAAGGAATGGATGGATGGATGGACGAAGGAAGGATGGATGGAATGGATGGAGTGGATGATGATGAGAATGAGGACGAGGATGGAGGAAATGGAGCCGGAAAGGAAGGGAGTGGATGGATGATGGAGGGATGGAGGATGGACGGAGGAAAGGAGGAAGGAAGGAGGAGTGGAGGAATGGAGGATGGATGGATGGATGAAAAATGGATGGATGGGACGGATGGATCTGAGGATGGATGGACAAATGGACGGAGGAAGGATTGGATGGATGGACTGACATGGATGGATGGATGGATGGAAGGAGCCGGATGGAATGGAATGGAATGGATGGATGGATGGATGAAGGAGGAAGGAGGAAATGGACAGGAGCCGATGGAGGAAATGGAGGAATGGAATGGATGGGACATGGAGGAGGAATGGACGGAGGAAGGAAATGGATGGATGGAGGATTGGAGGATGGATGGATGGACAGGGAGTGGAGGATGGAATGGATGGATGGATGGATGGAAATGGATGGAGGAGCCGGGAGCCATGAAGGATTGATCTGACGGATGGAAAGATGGATGGACGGATGGATGGATGGAAGGAATGGATGGAAGGAAGGAATGGATGGATATATATAGGAATGGAATGGAGTGGATGGATGGACCAACCATAGGAAAGTCTGCACTATGCACTACTACAACCAACCACCCCAAAGCCAGGATACGATGCCACGAGAGGATAATTGTTTTTTCAACAAGTTTTCCAGGGAGCATATATTACTTATGCACTTCTATTTCCCTTTTACTCGCACCATAGAGTTCTCCTTCTCTCCGCTCCTATGCTCAGGGTCTCCCCAACCGTATCTATCTTTTCTCTCCTCCCTCCACTGTCTTCTCTCTCTCCTTCTTTTCTGTGGCCTCTTCCCTCAAGACCTCGTGGGTCATGTCAGAAGCTTCTTGATGGGTACTTCTGCCCATCCTTCATTCATTCTCGAAGTAGAATACCCAACTATGAGCTTGAATGGTAATCAATTTTCTAGGATGATGAAAGTTCTGGGTCTAAATTTTCTTTTAAATTGACAGGGTATTTCTTGGCAAGGTCATTTCAACTAGTAATAGCTTCCCTCTTGCACCATTCCTGATCCATACTATTTTCGGCAATGAAATGAGAGAGATATAATAAATAAAATGTATAGAGATATCTTAGATATCCACACAAGACAACATAAATGTATTAGATATGCAACCATAAACACATAGATATAGTAATACACAATTTCTAGCTAATGAGTGAAAATGCACAAAGAATGTAAACTATGAAAGACTTCAATGAATGTAGAAAAGCCATTCTAAAGAAGAGATGCACTTGCCACTGCACTCACAAGAAGATGATTTACAATGAATCTCTAAAGGACTTTTTGATGTATGAGCATCGCCACTGTGCTAATGTGTGGAGGACAACTCAGTGCACTAGCACACATTTTGAAGGATGTCTTGAATTTAAGGAGCCACCACACACATATCTTGAAAAGATTGAAATCTATGAACATATTTAATGTTTTAGAGTTGGACGATCACGTGAGGCCACTGGGCAATGTATTTTCTTTTAATGAAGTTGTGTACAATACAAATTGATGTGTTTGATCTTATCCGGCCTATCACAAAATTTATTGTAATAAATCCTTAGTATTTGATTCTTTTATTTTGATAAGATAGCACTAAGGTGCTTGGAGGGAAAGATTTATGAGCTCATGTTAGCAACAAATGTATTGTTTCCTGAATGAGATACGATGAAATAGAGGCTGCTAAAAAACTAATGTAGAGGTTATTTCCATTGTAACTGAGAGTTGAGAGTTGTTGAAGAGCATTGTATGAATCCATGTACATAAATGTTGAATGAATATAACAACAGGAGAAGCATTGTTCCAAATTTTTGTTGTTATTGTTGTGTCTATCTGAATGAATGAATGGTGTTTCTCTCTGTTATTCACAATTTCTTATTATTTCTTCCTTTGTTCTTATGTTATGAATGCATTTTACATGATTGAATGTATTGAATTTGTGAGGATTTAGATAAGTTTCAATTGTTTCTCTTCTACGAGAAAGTAAAAGAGTGCATAGTGTCTGCAAAGTGTTGAAAGAGTCTTAGTTTCTAATTCAGAAGCCTGTGAAGCGATAACATGAAACTTTGTATGCAAGGAGGATAATTTTCTGCAAGGGGTGCGTGACATAGTATTTTGACTCAAGAGATCAACAGGAGGAGTAACTCAAGTGTGTTTGCAGAGGAGTGTGAATAACTATCTCAAGGCAGGCACAGTCATCCACAAAGAAGTTAAGTTGTGGAAGAAATCTTGTTTCAAGGCATGCACAGGGTAAGTTTCGACTAAGTGTTGAAGAGAAACACTCTAAGGAGAAAAAAGGTCGAAGGAAGAAATAAGCCTGGTGAGAGATAGTGGGATAAATATTCAATAGGGAGGAGTCCCTTAAGGTTTCACAAAATAACGTAAACTAAGATCCGTCGAGGAGGGAGCGAGATCATTCTGTTAAATTATGAGCTTGAATTTTATGCAGATTAATTTTTATTTTCTTCAATACTGACTCCAGCCGGGCACACGAAATTTCAAATCATAATCGTATCAACAATAATTATGTAGATAAGTAAACATCCATATCAACAACACATACCCCTGTGGAAACCCTGTACAAGGACAAAACCCCAGCAAACAAATATTCCCTTTATTGCATTAATAATGTAACATCTCTTACAAATATCCACCATGAATGTATTCTCTCAAAGAGCTTGCCAATATGACTCTAACCTGACAAAGACTTACAAGATCTGCTGAAATACACCTTGATATGCTTCCTATTTATCACTGATATACTCCTCTATTACTTCACCCTCAACCTCAAAGATATGAAAAATCTGTTTCAAAATTATGTTGCAAAACTTTATTGCAGAACTATGCTGAAGAGAGGATTCGACCTCTTCTAATATATAGGATGAAGAGGGGTAGAGGAGAGGCCCGAAATAGTAACCTGATTGCATGAAATGTCATAAATCAGCTTCAGCTACTGAATTGAACTTAGAACTAGACTTGAGATTGCCAACTCAGCATTTACGACTTTAGTCTCTTCGAATCCTCAGAATTAGACTTGATATTGGTTACAACTTAGCATTACACCTTAGTTCGAACTTATAACTAGACTTGAGATTGACATGATTTAGTTCGAAACCAACCAGAACGTATGAATTTTAGTTGCAACTAATATTATACCCTTTAGTTCTAAGATAGAACTAGATTCAAGACTTTAGTTGCAACTCAACATTACACTTTAGCTGTAGAATTCTACACTTTAGCTGTAACCAAAATATTACTAAAAATAACTAGATCCAAGACTTAGCTGTAACTCAACATTACCTTAGCTCAACATAGCAACTTAGACTCTGCGACTTTAGTTGATAACCTCCCATACAAATTCCACCTCTTCATGCTGGAGGCTTTACATGTGCCAATGTACTAGATAAATACATTTACATCATTTGCATATTAGGAATATCATTTGTTTATAACTCATAGGAATTTTATATTCAACTTAAATTTTGCTAGATACCTTGACTTTTTCTCATGGCCTAAATGGCTCACTAGGTCTGGGCTGGCTGTGTGTTCCCACTTTGCAATTCAGTTTGTTCATGCTCACGTGAGGTTGTACGTTCCCCCGACTTTCAATTGTGACTGACTACATGTATCACAGAGGTTGCAATAGTTCCTCCTGGATTTTTGGCTTATACCATTAAGGCTAACATCTCGCTGTTCGTCTTGATTTCTTGGTTTGAATTCACAGAGGTTGCAATGCCTCCCTGGCTTTTGTCAATACCCTCAAGACCGGGTTGATTCTCCAAATCTCCTGCCAAGCCTAGGGCGGGTCAGCGGCGCCTCCTCATTGGAGAATGACTATCGATGCTACTCATTTAACACACTCCCTCTTAGCGAGGGATTCATTCTCAGCCACACCAAGCTTCACAGCTCTCACGCACAACCGCCCGAGGTCGAGGATTAGTCGATATCAGCTAGCTGCTCGCCTGTGGCTATGTACTGTAACTTTACAGTGGATGTAGTGGTACCTCATGTCAATATGTTTTGACCTTTCATGAAATACCGGGTTCTCTGTCAATTCGGCAACTTTATTATCACAGTGAACCACCGCCGTCTCGAGATTGTCACCAAACAACCTAGAAAACCAATTTTCTGAGCCATAATCGCTTCATTACTAGCATCACTTGTTGCAATGTACCAACCTTTGTTGTAAGGATCTTATGGAGTGGATTGGAATTGGTCGGACGATTGAAATGGATGAGTGAAGGAGGGGGGAAGGGAAAGGAATGGAAGGAGCCGGAATGGATGGACGGAGGATGGACGGATGGAGGGAGGAAGGACGGACGGAGGAAATGGATGGATGGAATGGATGAATGGAAGGAATGGACGGAGGAAGGAAGGAAGGAAGAGTGGACGGAGATGGAAGAAGGAATGAAGGAAGATGGAATGGATGGATGGAATGGAAGGAATGGACGGAATGGAGGAAGAGGACAATGATGGAGGAAGGAAAAGGAATGGAAATGGATGGAGAATGGAATGGATGGAAAGGAAGGAATGGAATGGAAAAGGACGGGATGGATGGAATGGAGGACATCGGAATGGAGGAATGGAGGATGGAGGGAGGAGTGGAAGGAAAGGAAATGGAAGGAAATGGAAGGAGCCGAGGACAGTGGAATGGAAAGGAAATGGATGGGATGGCATGGAAAGGAATGTAATGGTATGGAAAGGAATGGAAGGGAATGGAATGGATGGATGGATGGATGGAAGGACATGGAGGAAATGGATGGATGATGGACGGGTGGAGGATGGATGGATGGACGGATGGATGGACGGATGGAGGAATGGAAATGGAATGGAACCGGATGGACGGAATAACATGCATGTCAACAACACATACCCTAGGGAAACCCCGATAGGGAGAAAACCCCTGAAATAATATTCCTTTATTTCATTAATAATGTAATATCTCTTACAAATATTCCAATGCCTCTCAAAGAACTTGCTAAGATAACTCTGAATCTGACAAAGACTTATACAATACCTTGCTGAAATAGCTACACCTTTGGTATGATTCCTCTTTATCACTAATGTGCTCCTCTATTACTTCACCCCTCAACCTGCATAAGGAAAAAAAATCTAGTTTCAAAAATTCATATGTTGCAAACTACAAAGTTGAAGATATCCAACCCTCTTCTTTATATATAGGCTGAAGAGGGGCAGAGGAGAGGCTCGAAATAGTAATGTGATTGCATGCATTAGTCATAAATTAGCTTCATACTTTAGTTTGAACTTAGAACTAGACTTGAGATTGGTTTAACCAGCATTACACTTTATTTTGAACTTTAGAACTAGACTTGAGATTGGTTGCTAACCAGCATTACACTTTAGTTCGAACTTAGAACTGACTTGAGACTAACATGCGTTTTAGTTCAAACTTAGAACTAGACTTAAGACTTAGTTGCAACTCAACATTACACTTCAATTAGAAAATAGAACTAGACTTAACAATTCAGTTACAACTCAACATTAAAATTTAGTTATAAAATAGAACTAGAATTAAGAACTCAGTTGCAACTCAACATTACTAAAAATAACTTAGACTCAAGACTTTAGTTGCAACCTTCAACATTGCTAACTTTAGTTCTAACATAGAACTAGACTCAAGACTTTAGTTACAACTCTTGACAAGGAAATTCGAAATTCTCTTCATGGTGGATAATGTTTACACATGCCAACGCACTAGATCAATACAATTACATCATTTGCAATATTAGAAATATCATTTTTTTATAGCTCATAGGAATTTTACATTCAACCTAAATTTTGCTAGATACCTTGACTTTTGTTCATGGGTCACAAGGTTTGACTAGGCTCACAGAGGTTGTATGTTCCCCCTGACTTTTTCACTAGTCTATCTATGCTCACAGAGGTTGTACGTTCCCCTTGACTTTTTCACTAGACTATCTATGCTCATAGAGGTTGTACGTTCCCCCTGACTTTTGCATTAGACTCACATAGCATCTCGTTCATCCTGACTTTTGGTTTGACTCACAGAGGTTGTACTTTCCCCCTGGATTTTGTCAATACCTCACAAGACTGGTTGATTCTCCAAATCTCCCTGGCTATCCTCAGGGTGGCCCATATGGCCTCTCATTGGAGAATGATTGTTGATGCTGCCAAATCTAACACATTCCAGACTGTCATATCTAGGAGAGTTGCACAAAGGTTAGCCATAGAATCCTGTCAGAACTTCGTGGTTCGGGGGTGTAGAAGCGTTGTAAGAAGCAGGATCGTTGAAGTCGTGAAGTCGCGAAGTGATCCTAGCCATTGGTTGTGAGGAGATACGTGGCAACAGATTAAGGAGTTTGAGAGGTAGAGTTTGGATAAGTTGTGTGGAGTGAGCAGAACCTTCGTGAAGTCACGAAGACCGGAGTATAGCTAGACCATTGGATCCAGGAGAACACATGGTAGGGATTCACGTATTGTGGAAGAAAGTGTTTTGGAAGGAGACAATGGAGAAGATCGTAAAATTGTCGAAGTCGAAGTTATGAAGGGATATGGCCCGCAATCACAACTCGTGATCACATTGGAGGAGGAGCCTAGCACGGGAGCTAGCACTTGCATTTTGGTGTTGCCAAAGGCCCCAGAAACTGGCTGTGTAGGTAGTTTGAACCTGCAGGTAACATCAAAGGGACATGTGTGTTATTCATTCAGGGTCTATTGGAGGCTCGAAGAGATAATTCAGTTCAAGGTGTTTGAATATCCTTGACCGGGAGGTCGCAGAATCCCCAGGAGGGAAGGGGGGGTTCCATCAAAGCACGAAAAAGGTTCTTCTTGATAGCATCAAGTGGAAATCAGAGCCACAAAATTTATTTCCATAGGCAGGAGGCGAAAGTAGATAGGATGATATAATCAAGTGGTATCAAATACATCAAGTGATAGTTGTGTAAAGGAGAAAATTCAGAATTTTTTTTACCTAGAATACATGCAGAGTCACCTGTAGAAAATTGAGTTATGGAAAGGGAGATGAGAGAACTTTGAGCAAGGTTAGATGCTATGGATACGGGGCAAAGGAGAGAAACTGATGTTGGAGACGTCAGTGATGCATAGAACGAATAAGTGGAAGTTGAAGAAGCTATAGTAGAGGATGTTGTAGAATAACGCTTGCTGAAAGTGATTGTCAAATTAGGAGCTAGAGAAAAGATAGACATCCCAATGTATGAAGGAAATTTAGATGTTGAAGAATTGTTGGATTGGATAAGGTCAATGGACAATTACTTCGACTATGAAGATTTTAGTGAGGAGAAGAAGGTGAAGCATGTTGTCACCAGGTTAGAAGGACATGCAACGCTATGGTGGGATGAACTACAAGCTGACAGAAGATGCAAAGGAAAGAAAAATATCAAGAGTTGGGATAGAATGGTAGCCAAGATGAAGGATAAATTCATACCCAAGGATTACCAGATAAATCTGTTCAAGAAGTTACATAACTTGAGACAGAAAGGAATGACTGTGAAAGAGTACAAAAAGGAGTTCTACAAACTGAAAATCAGGGTTGGACAGAGAGAAAAGGATGATGAGAAAGTTGCTATATATATAAATAGCCTAAGATATGAAATCCAGGACAAAATCAGCATGATGACAGTAAAGATAGTGGAGGATGCTTATCATATTGCACAGAAGGCGAAGGAGAAGTTGGCCAGAAAGCAGAATCAATGAAGGAGAGGAAGAATTCCAAACAGAGGCAAGGGAATTTCTCATGATAAGGCATAGAAGCCCAAAGTTGAGAATGAAAAACAACATATTCACTCGAAAAGAGGACGAAGTTCCTGAGGGAGACAGTATGGTGGAAGAAACTATGTTCCTCGAGAAAGAGGAAGAGGAAGAGGAGGAGAAGTGAAGTGTTATGCATGTGGAAAGACAAGACACATGTCTTGGGAATGTACCGAGATAAATAAAGGAGGAGGTGAAGCTCACATTTTGGAAGCACAGAAGAGGAATGTTGAAGCAGAAGGTGTAGAATATGAGAGATCTTTGGTGATGAAGAAGGTTCTTTTGAATCAAGAGCTAGAGGTTGAAAATCCAGTGTAGAGGAACATTTTTTTTATAACTGTTTTCAAGACTAAGGATGGAGTTTTCAAGGTGATAATTGATAGTGGGAGCATTGATAACTTAGTATCCACAGAGATGGTGGAGAAATTGGTGTTGGAGACAAATACACATATGAATCCATATAAGGTCTCATGGATGCAAAAAGTTCATCAGGTAACAGTAACTAAACAATGCCCCGTTGTATTTAAAATAGGAGGATATAGAGATAAGATTTTGTGTTATGTGATTCCCATGGATGTATTTAATGTTTTGTTGGGGAGACCATGGAAGTATGATAGGAATTCCATTCATGATGGGAGAAAAAATACTTATAATTTGGAGAAGAATGGGAGAACACGCATGTTGTTGCGAATAGAGGAGAAGAAAGTAAAGGCAAAATCCAACACAAACATACTTCTCATGAGTGGGAAGGAACTCCTAAGTGAAGTTAAGAAGGAACAGGAGATGTAGTTTGTTTTGGTGAGGAAACCAAGAGTTGTCCTTACAAATACTTCTATGGATGATCTTCCTAAATAAATCCAGGAGCTGTTAGAGAATTTTGCTGACATAGTAGTGGATGAGTTGTCAAGCTTATTGCCACCCATCAGGAGTATCAACCATCACATTGATCAAATACTAGGAGTAAGTTTGTCGAACAAAGCAGCATATAGATTGACACCTCAAGGGAATGAGGAGGTAAATATACACGTCTAGGATTTAATGGAAAAAGGATTGGTTAGAGAAAGCTTAAGTCCATGCACAGTACCAACTGTGTTGAGTCCGAAGAAGGATGGAGGATGGATAATGTGTACAGAATCGAGAGCCATAAACAAGATCACCATCAGGTACACATTTCCTTAACGAGGATGGATGACTTAATGGATTGTTTAAGTGGAGCAAATTATTTTTCAAAGATAGATCTGAAGAGTGGATACCATCAGATAAGGATGAGAGAAGGTGATGAGTGGAAAACAACCTTCAAAACAAATGAAGGGTTGTATGAATGGCTTGTTATGTCGTTTGACTTAAAAAATGCATCGAGTACTTTTATGAGGTTGATGAATGAGGTATTGAAATATTTCTTTGGTAATTTTTTGATTGTATATATGGATGATTTACTGGTCTTCAGTAAAACTGAAGAAGATCATTTGAGGCATCTGACATTAGTGATGAGAAGGTTGCAGCGGGAGAAGCTGCTAATAAATTTAAAGAAATCCTCTTTTATGAAGACAAAACTCATTTATTTGGATCTTGTGATCTCTTCAAATGAATTGAAGATGGATCCAAAAAAGGTGAAAGAAATCAAAGAATGGTCATCGCCAAGAAGAATATTTGAGGTGAGAAGCTTCCATGGATTAGCAAGTTTCTACCAGAAGTTCATAATAAATTTCAGTGAAATTTGTACACCAATGATGGATACGATGAAGAAGAGACACAAGTGTTTGAATGGGCAGAAGAAGATGAGAAAATATTCAATATATTGAAGGAGAAGATAATAGAACAATCAATTATGGTCTTGCCAAATTTTGGGAAGACATTTCAAGTGATATGTGATGCGAGTGGAGTTGCAAATAGAGTGGTCTTGAGCTAATATAATAGGATTGTTGCATATTTCAGTGAGAAGTTGAATGACACTAAGATAAAGTACTCCACATATGATAAATAGTTTTATGCAATAATTCAATCCTTGAAGAAATGGAGGCACTATCGTGTTCCAAAGGAGTTTGTTTTGTATAGCGATAATCAAGATTTACAATTCATAACCAGATAGGAAAAGTTAAATCAAAACATGCTAAGTGGATATAGTTTATGCAAAATTTCACTTTTGTCATTAAACATATTTATGTTAATGCTAACAAAGTTGTTGATGCATTGAGCAAGAGATGTCTAATTCTGCAGGAATTTCAAGTGAAAACCTTAGGGTTTGAACAACGTAAGGAGATCTATTGTGATGATCCAGATTTTAAAGAGCCATATGAAGCATGTGCAAATCATGTGCTCGGAGATAGAATCCAGTGGACAAAATATCTAATTTAAGATGGATTGTTGTTTAAAGGTTGCCAGTTGTGCATACCAAAATGATCAATGAGAGAAAATATGTTAAAGGAAAAACATAGTGGAGGTCTAGCCAGACATTTTGGCCATGAAAGGACATTTGCACAGTTGAACAATTCATACTATTGGCCAGGTATGAGGGCATACATAAAGAAATTTTTGAACATATGTAAGATTTGCCAGTATGCAAAAGGGAAGAGATAGAATATTGGATTGTATCAACCATTGCTTATTCTAGAAAGGCCTTGGGATGCAATAAGCATGGATTTTGTGGTGGGATTGCCAACAACACAAAGAGGAAGTGATTCCATATTTGTGGTAGTTGATATATTTTCAAAGATGGCACACTTTATCCCATGCCAGAAAACTAATGATGCAACACACATTGCAAATTTGTTTTTTAAAGAAGTTGTGAGACTTCATGGATTTCCTAAGAGTATTGTCTCACACAGAGACACTAAATTTGTTGGTCATTTCTAGAGGACATTGTGGAAGATGCTGGGGACAAAATTATCTTTTAGTTCAACATATCATCCTCAAACGGATGGACAAAATGAGGTGGTGAATCATAGCTTAGGAAATTTGTTGTTATGTTTGGTCACTGAACATCATATCCAGTGGAATCAAATTCTGTCACAAGCAGAGTTTTCATATAACGACTCAATAAATAGGATTACCGAAAAAAATATCATTTCAGATAGTATATGGGATGAATCCAAGAGGAGTATAAGAGTTGAGAGATATGGAGCACAATGAATTTAGAAGCGCTGGAGAAGAAGACTTCGCTGCAGAAATGAAAAATCTTCATAATCAAATCAAAGAGAAGTTGCAGAATAGCAGTAGAGAGTACAAACACATAGTTGATCAACATAGGAGAAAAATTCAATTTGAAGTTGGAGATCAAGTTCTAGCACATCCCAGGAAGGAAAGGTTCCCAAGGGGAACATATAACAAACCGAAGATGAAGAAGAAAGGACCATGCAAGATCCTGAGAAAATTTTATGAAAATATTTATGAGATAGAGCTGTCAGGAGATGTGGGTATATCACCCATATTCAATATTTCAGACCTGTATCCTTACAGGGAAGATGACACCAAAGGATTATAATATCAGAAAGAGATCCAGTGGGAGAAGAAGATGCATGTAGCAGAAAATTCGCAGATGGAGAAGATCATAGATCAAAGGATTGGTAAGAAGACCATGAGAAAGATGTATTTTAAGTATCTGGTAAAGTAGAAAGGACACCTGATAGAGGATGCCAATTGGGTAAATGAAGCAGATATCCAGAAGCATGGAAAGTTAGTGCAGGAGCTCATCGACAGGAGTCCATGAATTTTTAGCCAGAGGAGTATGATGCAGGAGCATCGCAAGAAAAACACAGTGGAAGACAACTCAATGCACTAGTGTGCATTTTGAAGTGATAATTTTGAATTTAAGGAGGCATATCATGCATCTATCTTGAAAATATTGAAATTTATGAACATATTTAATGTTTTAGAGCTGGACGATCATGTGAGGTCGTTGGGGAATGTATTTTCTTTCAATGAAGCTGTGTACAGTACAAATTCTATGTGTTTGATCTTATCTATCTGTCACAAACATTTATTGTAATAAATCCTTAGTAGTTGATGCTTTTATTTCGATAAGATAGCACTAAGGTAGCTTGGAGGGAAAGCTCCATGAGCTCGTGTTGTATAAATAAATGTATTTTTTCCCAAATGAGGTTGTTGATGAAATAGAGACTGTTGAAAAACTATTGTAGAGGTTGTATAGTTGTTGAAGAGCATTGTATGAATCCATGTACATAACTGTTGAATGAATATAACAGAGAAGCATTGTTCCAAATGTTTGGTGTTGTTGTGTCTATTTGAATGAATGAATGGTAGGATTTTTGTTATTCGCAATTCTTTGTTATTTCTTGTTCTTATGTTATGAATGCATTTACATGATTGAATGTATGAATCTATGAGGATTTAGATAAGTTTCAATTGTTTCTCTTCTATGAGCAAGTGCAAGGAATGCATAGTGTCTACAAGGTGTGCTTTGACAGAGTCTATTTTGACTCAGAAGCTCAGAAGAGATAACGTGAAAATTTTGTATGCAAGGAGTGCATAATTGTCCCAAGGGGTGAGTGACATAGTCTTTTGACTCGGGAGCTCAGCAGGAGGAGTAACTCTATTGTGTTTAGAGAGGAGTGTGAAGAATTTTCGCAAGGCATGCACATTCATCGACAAAGAAGTTATGTTGTGGAAGAAATCATGTTGCAAGGCATGCACAGGGTAAGTTTAGACTAAGTGTCAAAGAGAAACGCTCTAAAGAGAAAAAGGTGAAAGGTAGAACAAACTCAAGAGAGATAGCGGGGAGAAATATTCAATAGGGAGGAGTCCCTTAAGGTTTCACAAAAATAACGAGCAAGATCAGTCCAGGAGGGAGCGAGATCATTCCATACGGTTAGATCTGGGAGAGTCACACAGAGGTTAGTCGTAGAATCACATCGACATTTCATGGTTCGGGGGTGTACAAGCGTTGTAAGAAGCGGAATCATCGAAGTGGCGAAGTCGTGAAGTGATCCTAGTGATTTGTTGTGAGGAGATACGTGGCACTGGATTAAGGAGTTCAAGAGGTAGAGTTTGAAGAAGTCTTGTGGAGTGAGAAAAACCTTTATGAAGTCACGAAGACCAAAGCATAGCTAGACCGTCGAATCTAGGAGGACACGTGGTAGGGATCCATGTATTGTGGAAGAAAGTGTTTCAGAAGGAGACAAAGGCAGAGATCACAAAATTGTCGAAGTCGAAGTTATGAAGGGAGTTTTCCCGTGGTCACAGCCCGTGGTCACATTGGAGGAGGAGCCTAGAACGAGAGCTAGCACTTTCATTTTGGTGTTGCCAAATCCCCCAAAAACCAGTTGTGCAGGTAGTTTGAACCTGCAAGCAACATCAAAGGGACATGTGTGTTATTCGTTTAGGTTCTATTGGAGGCCCAAAGACCTAATTTGACTCAAGGTGTTTGAATATCCTTGATTGGGAGGTCATAGAATCCTTAGGAGGGAAGGGGCAGATGCATCACTTTTTAACATAAATAAAATCCAAAACCCTAACCCCAGAAGATGAAAATCCAACAGTTTTGTGTACCCCGTTTTGGATAGTTTGGTGTATCAACTTCCTGGGGGTGTAACGTTTGCATACGACCTCCATTTTAGGCGCACAATATCCCATTGGAAAGGTATATTTTAGGACTACACATGTTACCATTAGAATCTGACTATGTTTACATTCTAACCGTGACAAGCCCTAAAAACATTGTTTAGGGCCTCAAAACAACCTCAAAAGTTTGGGACCTAAAAACTAGGGAAAAAACTATCAAGCTGAAAAACTACCAAAATGAGCCAGTTGGAATAGGTGGGTGGCCATCGATATCCACCTGGATCAGTACTCCCTTCTTAGGAAGAAATGGTCTCCATTGCATTCAGTTCCTGGGGGACAGGGGAAAACGATTGCTAAATCTGAATCTTGGTGAGTTGCTTGCCTTGTTGGAAACGTTGCGCTGCTTGGTTTGTGGAAGGTTGTCACTAACATGTTGTAGGTGGGGTTGAATTTGTTCAACCAATCAGACTACATGAGATGACTATGTGTAGAAGGAATCTTTTCTCTTTGCTGCAATCTTGTCAACCTGCCTCAATTGGATATAAGGTTCTTTGATCGAGGTTGTCGTGGTTGTAGTGTCCTTATGTTCACCTTTTGAACAGATTGTGAAGAAGTTGAACTTTTTAGTACGAGGTACTACCCTGCGCCACTGTTTAGGTGGGATAGTGGTCAGAATTACCTCTGGTATCCTGTATAGATGACCCCCCAGAGTAACAATGACACTATGGTATCGAGACTCATAAATAACATAGTGCTTCCACATATGTGGCTATCCCAAGAGAACATCACATACATCCAGTGGGGAAACATCACATAATATATCATCCTTGAAGGGTTGGATGTCGTATGACAATTGACATTATTGGTTGACATGGAGATCTCGTCCTTGGAAAATCCACCCGATGTGGTATGGTTGTGGGTGTGGTGTTGTCGATAATCCCAATTGTTTGACGACCTCTGCTGAGATGAGGTTCTTCAGGCTTCTGCTATCAACAATAAAATGCAGCAGGGTCCCCTTCACCCACATATGTGAATGAAAAAGGTTCTCCCCCTCTTTAAGATCTGTTGGTTCTTCTAGTTGAATTTTTGCGGTCGTGACAATAGCAGTGGGGTCTGCGTCGATGATTTGTCTTCTACTAGTATTTTCTGAATCAGGGTTCAATTCCATGTCTTTGATATCAACCACCAATGATTGTTTTGAGTGGGATTCATCAGTGTTGTGCCAGGGGATTTTGTGGAAATCATACCACTTTCCAGTGTCCTTCTTCGCCTTCCCGTGACCCTTATTTTCTTGTGGCTTGGAATGGTTTTTGAGAATTTGTTTNACCACCAATGATTGTTTTGAGTGGGATTCATCAGTGTTGTGCCAGGGGATTTTGTGGAAATCATACCACTTTCCAGTGTCCTTCTTCGCCTTCCCGTGACCCTTATTTTCTTGTGGCTTGGAATGGTTTTTGAGAATTTGTTTGTTAGGGTCATCTTTATCAAAATTTTGTTGTTGTGGATTTGCAAACCTGAACTCCCTCTTGTTATGGTGCTTAAATTTATTCTCAATTTTAAAAACATATCCGTAAGAAGCACCCAGTGATGAGATATCCAGAAAATTCATTTCAATTTGGATGTATATATGCAGAGATCCACGGTATTTCAAAACCAGGTGTCACTCAAAATATTTTATACCTAACTCGGTGCACAAGGTATGGAAATTATTTGTGAAATACGACACTATTTGGCCCCTCTCTTTCTGTAGTGTGGACTGTTGGCACAGGGGCAGACCCAGGGTTCAACGCTTCAACAACGCACCAACAAAACCCTAACTATCGGCCCTTTTGGCAACACCTGCAAAGTTAGCGAAGCCTCACCTGAGGTAGAGGCATGGGGGGTTACAGGACTCAGGTGTCTATAATCAAGCTAGGACACAGATATGTGATTATAACACTTCGCAAATTACCTAGAAGATAACATGCATTAGTTTATCAACTTTATTCACATCGTAGAACAAACCCTAAGGATAGATCAATGCAGTAACAATGACATAATACACGTCGCACTTAGTATCATAAGTTAGATCTATCACATTCAACATAAATAAAGTACTAAGCATTCATAGATCTACCTATCCTACATAACAATAAATGCACTATGAAGATCCACAGCATAAAAATCATAGAACAAAGCAAACCATCAACACATGATATACGTGGTTCACCCCAGTGTGGGGATACGTCCACCAACTACTTCTTCTTCTTTGTTAGTCTTAAATCTCTTACATTCATATGCTCCTGTGCACTAAGCCACAGAGCCAATATTCGCACCGAACAGGTGATCTACGCACTAAGCACCAGATTCACCTTCCCAAAATCAGGTCAAGGCACATATCCAACTCCTCTATCAAGCACAAAGCCTTACATACATCGTCTGTTGCACTAAGAAACTCAGAACTACTTACCTCTTCCACTTATCTAGATACCCCTTACTACATTACATTCATTCTTATTTATTCTTTTACATTTACAAAAAGGCCTAATAATGGGTAAACCCATGGGTCGACATCCCATAACCCATTACAAAACCCTAAGGCACGATGTCATGCACAGAAACGACTCGATGGAAACCTTCAGTTGTTGATAGTAGGCATGGAACACTGTGTTCGACTGCCATTGCTTCGACATATCATTCGTATACGATAAGGTTGAGAACGGTTCAATCTCTGGGAAGGTGGATCCTTCCAAAATTTTCCAAGCGAAAAATGCAATTAAAACAAGTAGCCAGCTGAAGTGGAACTCGTATCCCTGATCCTATGCTTCACGGCAGTCTTTCTCAAGCTTGTTGACGAGGTAACTCGCCCAATTCACTTGCATCCCCTCCATGCATTTTCCTATGAGGTCCACCACAAACCTGATGACCTACATGGGGCGATTCTTTCTTACAAGCTTGCCAGCTATGAATTGGCAAGAGAGGTGCACTGAGCCATCCTAGATAGAGGCTACCTTGTAGCCTCACTTTCCCTTCTCAACTTTTCCATATGATTCCTTAATGTGCTGTGCTAGGGAGTGATATGAGGTCTTCCCTGGGTAGAACTGTTGAGGGTCAGGTCCTTGCATGCTCAATCCTTTGATCAAGTGGATCACTGCCAAATCCACAGTAATCCACCTATCGAGCCACGGGTATCCACCATGATAACACAACAAGAGGATTTTAAAGCAAGTGTTAACCTCATGATGTCAACCAAAATGAGGAATCTTCATGACATTCAGTATCATGGACCACACCAGTTCCTTAATCCAAGGCTGGGATACTATGTGAGGCTTCTTCTCAATTGTCTTCATCGGGTATCTATGGGGCGCGAGCATGGCGTGGTTCTTTCTATCTCCCAGGTTAAATTTGTTCTTCTTCAAATATGGGATTTGTCCCAATTGGCTTCCAACTACGCGTATCCCCTTCGGGATTTACGCGGTCATCAAAGTGTACTCAAAGTCTCGTGGGATGTTGTCGCGGTTGACCGCGCCAGCCAAAGGCAGGACATAATCGGGTAAGATCGACGAGATCTGCTTCACATTAGCCAAATCCTCGCGATGCTTACTTCGCTTCTCAGTCGTGGGGTTAGTATGACCCAAACGTCATCCAGTCGAAGGGGAATCCTGTAGTCCCCTAGTCGACGATGCCTGAAAACCTTCAGACATAGCTATATCAGCCATAAACTTCTTAAGAACCTCTTCAACGGACTTCTCTAACTCAGTCTGTTCGCCCGACATTCTCTCTTTTAAACGGATAGGTTGGGGTAGGCGAATGAACAGATGGAGTAAACAATGGATGGAGAGGTCTAGGTTCTAAAATCACAATTCGACACACAATCAGTTCTTAGATAATCACAGGAGGAAAAAAAGTTGTCCCGGCACAACGTCGGATGGGTTAAATAAGAGAGCGTCATAATAGATTCTTCCAACGAGAAGGACTACTTCCATCAATGTGAATTTGTCCGTTATGGCGCGGTCTCAACATCCCAAATGCAGTCTATCCACCCATAAATGTGTTTCCTAGCCATTATGGAGCATCGTTCTAAAATTCGGGGTGCCTCCAACGGTCATATATCTTCATCAGGGTGAAGTCCTATTCTACGCAAATCTACCGTTCTTACAAGGTTCTAATTCTGCAAACACGCCTCCTCCAAAGTCTTCTTTGTAAATTCCTGCAGCGTTTCTAACTTGGCTTTCTTCTCACTGAGCTTCCTTTCCTTCTTTCCTGTGATCTGAGTCTCTCTAACTATTTATGGATTCCTCTTTCCATTCTTATTCTTATCTTCTCCTAGCGTAGTAGCTTCGCGTTGTTGATGTGCTCTCGAAAGGTTCAAAGGTAATACCTCTTTTCTTATTAACTCCAAGGTGGGTATTCTTCTCTCTTGCATGGATAGGTCATTCAAACCTTCTTGCGTTCTTTCAACCTCGATAGCTAATTCTCTTTCCTTATGGTGCTTCGACTCAACTTCTCATTCTTCTATCAGTCGATCTATTTTTCTAGCTATGAAATCCCTTAGTTCTTTCTTTTTCTTTTTTGTAGCTTCTTCCTCTGCTTTCGTTCTGATCTGATCTTTCTCAATCCAAGCCTTTCCTAACAACAGCGGGAAAGGGGTGTTGTTCTCACCAAACTTAATGAATTCAAATTCTTCTCTAGTCGATGTTCCATGGCTGATAATAGGTATGTTAGCAGCTCTTCCACACAGGGTTATCATCTTTCCTTTAAACAAGCCTATCCTTCCCAATGAAGGCATCACAGTAGGATTCCCCATAATTTCCCAAGTCCTTTATGTCATAATATTCACCGGTGTTTCCTCATCCAAGACACAGTCTATATCGAAGTCTCCTATTCTTGCACTTATGCGTTGTTTTACCTTCAAGATCTCTAGTAAATCGACATCCTTGTGATCATTCATCATTTTTTTCAACTATTCTAATGTAGTCTGAACTTTATCTGACTCATTCTCTTGATGATCCTCTAATATGCTCTTATTCTCTTGACTTCCTTCATAGTTCTCTTGTCTCATGTTCATTTTTTCTACTTTAGCAATCATCCTTGGGCAATCCTCAACTTCATGACCAATAATTTTACAACAAAGACAAATATGACCTACACCAGGGAATTCCTTAGCAAGATGTCCTGGTCTTCTATAGTTATAAAATAGTATCAATCCTCTCTTTCTCTCATAAGTTCCCCGACTTCTCATGTACTGTGCATTAGGATCACAGTATTGGACCTGCAATCTGCAAAAATTCTTTCTAGGTTCCTACATCTACTTATTAGTCCAAAAATTCTTTCTATGCATAGGAATAACATATCTTTCTCTATTTCTATCAAATTTATTCAGATCAACTCTTTCTTCTAACTGTACCCTAGCTTTCAGACTAGGACATAATCTATTAAACATACTTAAATTTATGCTTTCGAAACAAAATTTTCCACTTATCTTACCCTTATCAAAGCACAAAGCTCTACCTCTTCCAAGATATTACCCCTTTTCTTCAGATAGGGTTTCTTTCTTAGCACAAAGAATAGCAAATCAAGTAGAATATTGCACACTACAACAACAGATATATGCACAGAGCTTCAATTTTCTTTCAGTTCCCAACAATCACGGTTTCAGTCCCAGCAACAGAACCATTTGTTGGCACAGGGGCAGACCCAGGGTTCAACGCTTCAACAACGCACCAACAAAACCCTAACTACCATCCCTTTCAACAACACCTATGAAGTAGGTGAAGTCTCACCTGAGGTAGAGGGAGGGGGGGTTACAAGACTCAGCTGTCTGTAACCAATCTTGGACACAGATCTATGATTATAACACTTTGCAAAGTACTTATAAGATAACATTCATTAGTTTATCAACTTTATTCACATCGCAGAACAAACCCTAAGGATAGATCGACATAGTAAAAATGACAGAATACACATCGCACTTAGTATCATAAGTTAGATCTAGCACATTCAACATAAATAAAGTACTAAGCATTCATAGATCTACCTATCCTACATAACAATCAATGCACTAAGAAGATCCACACCATAAACATCATAGCACAAAGCAAACCATCAACACAGGATATACGTGGTTCACCCCAGTGTGGGGCTACATCCACCAACTGCTTCTTCTTCTTTATTAGTCTTCAATCTCTTACATTCATCTGCTCCCGTGCACTAAGCCACAGAGCCAAACTTTGCATCGGACATGTGATCTGCACACTAAGCACCAAATCCACCTTCCCAAAATCAGGTCAAGGCACATAGTCAACTCCTCTATCAAGCACAGAGCCTTACATACATAGTTTGTTGCACTAAGAAACTCAGAACTAATTGCCTCTTGCACTTAGATAGATACCCCTTACTACATTACATTCTTTCTTATTTATACATTTACATTCACAAAAAGGCCTAATCATGGGTAAACCCATGGGCCGGCATCCCATAACCCATTACAAAACCCTAAGAATGCCACGTTGGGTCCACAAAGACCACAAAACAAGTGAGATTCGCGATCTCAGCTCCACCTAGGCGCTCCTTCCTCGATCACTGCGTCGAAATCCAAAAAGTGGTCAAACCTGACCAATGTTTCCTTAAAACTTGGTCGAGGGCCAACATGCTCCATCTCATGTACTGGTCATCATAGTTTCCAATAGGGTAATATTGTTCCTTGACCGCATCCACAAAAACATCTTAGGTGGGCTCGGCCCCATATATTCTAGACTCCTTGGTGGAACTTTTCTCCTAGTAAGTTTCCCACCAATGTTTGACATGGGGGAGAGCCTTAAGTAGTGCGAAGTTGATATTTTCCCTGTCAGAGAAATTGTGAACAGAAAAATAACCTGTTGAAATTAACTTGTACCTTGAAAAGCAAGGTGCTTCCAAAGTGGCCACTTGATGAAGACACGTTGGTTGTTATCGGAAGGCGTTGAAGGATGTGGGAAAATTTCTCCATCATTTTGTCCCTTTGTCGTTCGAGAGCTTGCTCCAGCAACAGATTAATAGAATCTTTTGCTCTGTCATTTTTATTTTCTTCCACCATGGAGGGTTTCTTGGGAATGTGAGAGCGATTGTCCTCAAGAGAGACAAGCTCGAGACCCAACTTGCTATACTCGGACCTCGTCGGGGACATGCACTGAAAAACGATCAAGAGTAGCCTACTATGATACCACTGTTCTGGATTATTTTCGACACGAAATGAGAGTGGATATGCAATAATATAACAGAAATGTATAAGATATGCAACCATAAACACATATATACAATAATACACAATTTCTATTAATGAGCAAAAATTTACAAAGACTATAAAAATACAGAGTGAAACACTCGCTAGAATGGTGACAACTTATCTCTGAGAAGAGATGTGACGGCTACTCGCATTCACAAGAAGATTATTTACAATGAGGCTCTAAAGGCCTTTTTAACATAAATAAAATCCAAAACCCTAACCCCGAAAAACGAAAAGCCAACATTTTTGTGGACCCCGTTTTGGGTAGTTTGGTGTATCAACCTCCTGGGGGCGTAATTTTTGCATACAACCTGCTTTTTAGGCACACGATAGCCCGTTGGAAAGGTCTATCCGAGGACTACACATGTTTCCATTAGACTCTAACTTTATCTACATTTTAACTATCACGAGCCCTAAAAACATTGTTTAGGGCCTCAAAACCACCCCGAAAGTTTGGAACCAGAAAACTAGTGAAAAAATTGCCAAGCTGAAAAACTGCCAAAATGAGCCAGTTGGAATAAGTGGGTGTCCACTGATATCCACATGGTCAATTCCTCTCATGACATTGTAACTTTTGAAGCCCATCCCTTTAGCAGTAGTTCAACATCTCCCTGTTGCATTAATAACCAATATTCACATTACATAATTTATCAATGGTCCCTTGTCTTCCAATGATCACTTGACAGACCTATCTATAGTTTTGGTCATGATAATAATTATGTTTACAAACTAGGGGAAACATGGGTGTTACATGTTGCAAATGGCATCTATCAATGAAGAATCTAACCTATTATAGAAGTTTTAAATAACACCAAGACATAATTATAAAACACTACAAGAATGCATACAGGGGTTTTCACACCTCTCCTTGAGTGGGCCCTAGTCAGGGATGCTCCTAGAACCTTTGTTAAACAAGCAACACTAAAATATGTAGTAGAATAGTCTCTTCTTTATTCGGAAATATGTCATGAACATCACCGTAGCATCCCACCTTCTATTACAATTTGAATCACCAACAATACTAGAGGAATGATAAAATAAAAATAAGCCTCCCTAACGTATCAACCTATGCTCTTATTTATACTTGAGAAAGAGGCCTAACTGAGCTGCCAACCAATCCCTTGATTGATGGGAGTTGTCCCTAAAAATCTGCTTTCTATTTTTTAGGGATCTAAGCCTCCCTTGTGAAATTTGAATTCCTTGGATAGATAGTTCCAATTGTTGAAGGTAATAAATGTTACTCTTGGGTCTTGGCAGCTCATAGAAGATCCATCTTGTCTAGGTAATTTGATTTCATACTCTTCTTATATTTTAGATCACATTAATATTCATATGAAATACATACATCCATCTTCAAAACCATTCAAGAAGAAAGAAGAAAGTTCATCACATTCATATTCAAGGATTTAAGCAAATCATGCATGGATAGACAAACAAATATTACAACAATCTCACTAATCATTAAAAAGCATAATTGTTTCACAAGAGAGTTAAAAAAACATCAATGTCTTATGAAAAGGCTAAATAAAAGATAATATGAAGGCCTATCACTAACAACAATTATGAAGTATTCTAACTTTTGAATCTAACTTTCATATAAAATATGAAAGCCTAACAACAATTATGAAGTATTCTAACTTTCACATAAAATCTAATCAGTGACATAGAGAACCCATTGGTCATAATAAACTAAACTAAGTGACATAGAGAGCCCATTGGTCATAATAAACTAAACTAAATTTGCAAAATCCAAAAAAACAGTGTCAAATAATTGTATTCCAAATCATAATCTTTTTGTACTAGGCAGACTGACCAAAATTATGAAGTAGAAGAACATTGATATCAATTAAAGAAAAAGAGTAAATGGGACTTCCACATAATTGTTATCATGGTCACTAAAATCTATATGAACACTGATACCAATTAAGGAAAAAGAGTAAATGGGACTTCCACATAATTGTTATCATGGTCAGGAAAATCTCCATTCTTAATCATATTATATCACATAATTCAGATTTGCAAAATCCCATCAAAACCAAATCCATAAGCTTTCCTTTAAAGTATTCTTATTGCATACATCACTGAAATTCAAACAAAATAAGCACACCTATGAAATTCAAACAAAATAAGCACACCATTGAAATCAACAACATAAGAACCCCATGAAACAAATGTAAATTTTCCACACACTGTGAAATGAAGAAACTGCCTCTCTTGATTAGCAGAAAAATACTCAAATCAATGGGTGAAAAGAACAATAATACCGAAAAACTTAGTACATGCTCAATATTGTAGGACAATTCATCTACATCTGTCCACCAATCAGAACAAATAGCTCAAACACCATTTCATATATTGAAATTGAAAGTAACGAGTCTCAATACGTACTGACACAGTAGCAGATGGTGGAAACTTATTTTCCTCCAAAGGCCAAACATAATCTTTATTCTACTGTAACACACAATTGATCTATTCCATTCCAAAACACATAATGCCCCACACAGAATAAGACTATAAA